>JAYMSP010000862.1:0-40042 GCA_036897095.1 Plantago elongata | reverse complement strand
GACTCGTATTTTTTTCAAGTCTCCCCCCATTTTGTTGTTCAGCTGTGCAAACCAATCTGCAATCCATATCTTCACTTTGCAGCCAGCTGAAGTCAGTTTATTGACATTAATTGCCTTCATAACTCCCTGTCCAAACGCAATGACCCACCCGTCTCAAAAAAATAACACCAGAATGAGAGAGGAAAAGCACATCTAAACCTTTCTAATTATGGGCATTCAAAGTTGGGCAAACGAGCTACGGGCTAAGTCAATTTTTATCCAATTTCAGGACAAGACTGAGAAATTTCCGATCCATGGGAATTGGCTTCTTGAATCACACAATTAACTCTTTAAAAGAGAGAAAAAGAAAAACAAGCCCAATAATATGAAAGCAAAGAGCTTTGCATAAGCTCCACCGAACTTGCCCAATTACATATTGCCTGAGCATTCAAATTTATGCAAAACAAGCTTCGCCACATATTTATCCAACTATGTCAGGACTGATTGGTTTAAGAAATTAGAGATCGGGTTCGTTGAATGTAGAAACACACAATTTTTTCCTTTTAGAAGAAAAGAGTGAAAGAACTAAAACTGTCTCCAATCATGTGAGAGCTAAGAGATTTACATAAGCTCCACCATACATGCACAATTCATATCATCTATAGTTACAAACCTGGAGAAAGTCTGTCTAAATCAAGAAATTAGCAAGACAGTACAGCCGGATTATCATCATAATGACAGTACAGTTAGCAAATGACCTGTCCTGATGGTCCAATTACGACACAATGCTCATGATCAAATACATCATCTACTCCCTCCGTCCCAAAACAAATGACCTTTTACTTTTGGGCACGGAGTTTAATGTGCCGTGTAAAATGCGGGGTTAAATGCACATGGGGTGTGAATGAGTTGAAAATATTGCCAAAAATAGAAACATGACATTATATAAATGGAATATAGGACATTTGTTCCAGGACCGTCCCGGAACAAATATTATGTATTCCAATTATATTTGTCCCACTGCAAATATGTCTTGTTTTTAAATTTTGCAAAATTTTCAACCCAGTTACACCTCATCTGCATTTGTCCCAAACATTTTACACTCACATTCAAGTCCGTGCCCAAAAGCAAAATGTCATTTGTTCTAGACATAGGGAGTAAAACACAAGGGATTCAAATTCAATGTCACCCAAAGCCACAACACTTATCTAATACTTAAAACACAAGGGATTCAAATTCAATATCACCTAAAGTCACAACACTTATCTAATTACAGGATCAACATTCATTACATAATCATCGAAATCGAAGGCCACAAATCAATTTTCGAGAAAACTTAGAAACTCATATAGTTACAGGCAGCATAATTTGACAAGAAAATCACATTAAGAGAACCCAAAAAAAAAAAAAAAGGGAAACCTGAGCAATATGCATTCTTCCAGAAGGCTCAAAGCCATCATAGCAAATGGGCTGGGGCTTGTTCTGCAAGAGGCGGTGGAGCTCCTCCTCTTGTATACATTCCTCGCCGATACTCCTGACTATGGAAAATCTCTCCTCCAAAGGCATGGTACTGAAAAAACAGGAGCAATTAATCAATTGAGTTTAATTCAATGGAATGCAAGTAGAGTAAACGATTATATGATAATCAATTGAGTTTTGTATTTTAGTTACTGGGTCTGGGTGGATGATGATTCAAGAGTAGCAGAGACTGAGAGGGACTCCATGGATTGGGAAGGAGAAGCAGCTTCCTTTGTGATTGTATCGTTGTTAGTGTTGTTATTATCATCCATCTCAGCACACACACGATTATCGAATTGGGCTTAAGCAAGCAGAGTATGCTGATGAGAAGAAGAACATTTTGTTGCGTATTCTTTCTGATGATGATCTAACCTAAATCGGGAAAGCCCGCTCCTTTCAATGTACGGGCTGTTCCGGGCCAGTTTTTAAACGGGAAGGGAAAAGAAAATGAAATATGATAATAGGAGTTCAAAAGTGAGTGAACAACGAATGGTGAGAGTTTAATTAGTATAAGTATGGTAATTATATAACTAGGATTTTCGACGGAAATGGGTTGATAAAAAATTTAGTTGAATTCGAGAAAGATCGTGGGCAAAAATTCTGGAATTTGAAGAAAAAAACTTATATACAATGTTATAAAGGAAGTTTTGACAAAGTCAGTTTTACAATCTATACCTATATATTTCATGGCTTGTTTTAAACTTCCGGAATACCTTTTACATGAGTTGGAATCTTTGATTTTTAAATTTTGATGGGCAAAAAAATTTCATTGGGTTAGATGGGATAGTCTCTGTGAAATCAAGAGAGACTATGGTGGCATGAGATTCCTGAATTTGAGTGCTTTTAATATGGCTATGTTGGGTAAATAAATCTGGAGAGTTATTGAGAACCCGAACTCTCTTCTTGGTAAAGTGCTTAAAGCAAAATATTTTTCTACTTGTGATCTTGTTGTTCCTACTAGTAATGTTGTGTTCTCTTCAACTGAAAATCAGTTCAGTTCAACTCGATTTTATTATAATTTATACCCTACTTCAGTTCAGTTTAGTTCGGCTTAGTTATAATTTATACCTTACTTCAGTTCAGTTTAGTTCAGTTCATTTCAGTTCAGTTCAGTAAATTTTAATTGAAGAGAACACATCATAACTCTCCTTATACTTTAAAGGGTATTTGGGGGGAGGAGGGGGGGTAATGGAGTCAGTTAGAGAAGGTATTATGTGGAGAGTTGGAAATGGGGCTTCTATTTGTGGGTGGCATGATAATTCGATCCCTAAAATTTCAAGCAGGAGGCCTTTTACACCAGATTTAAACTAAGTTGGTGACATGGCAGTCAAATTAAATTTGTTGAATGCGCAAGGAGCAGGTTGGGAAATGAATATGTTACAAACTTTGTTGTGGGACAAGGATATTGATGCAGTGATGCAGATCCCGATTGGTTGTAATAATAGCAGGGATACTCGTATATGGTTTTACATAAATGGGTATTATTCAGTGAAGTCAGCTTACTATGTGCCTCGAGATATTAGGTAACGTAGGTAGATTGTTTCTTCAGCTTCTGTTTCTGTGCCTCCTACTAGGATTTGATCTTTCATTTGGGGTTTAAGAATTCATAATAAACTTAAGATTTTTATGCGGCGTGTTCTGAAAAATGGTCTTCATGTAAACTGCAAATTAATCGAGTGTAATAACCATGTTGATGGTTTGTGTCCTATTTGCAAAGATGTCGATGAAACTATCGTTCATGTTTTACATTTTTGCCATTTTGCCCGACTGTTCTGGACGGTATATGCGTTCCCGGCTTATGTATTCATGTGTCATGTTCATGATAGCTGGAATTGGATTTTGTGTTTAAAACAGGAATTGGAATAGGTTGAGTTTGAAAGATTTGTGATGGACTTTATGGAACAACCGAATAACACAGTCTTACATGATTCAACTTGTAAAGACCCTCGGGAAATGCTGGAGTTTAAAGCGTCCTATAGATTGTGGTATGAAGAAGCACGCCAACAATTTGTCATCACTCACCCACCAGAAGATGCGACAAATTGGTCACCTTCAGTTGATTCGTATATTAAGATTAGTTTTGATGCCTATGTGGCAGCTGGAAGAAGGGTAGGTGCGTAAATTGTTGCACGGAATCACTTGGGGAACATCTTAGCTTGGTGTGGTGTTGACGCAAACTGGAGCATATTCAATCCTCTAAAGCGGCTGAAACTATGGCGGTCATACATAGATTGGAACTGGCAAAGGATAAAGGATGGCAGTACATGTTATCGAATCTGATTGCTTTTTTGTGGTGAAAGATTTGAATTCACCTGCTCGTTGCTTAGACTAGTCCCAATGGGTCGTCACGATGACCATGAATAGTAGCGGTCGTTGGCGATGACCACTGACCCCGAAAATCCTGTCAATGGGTCATTGGGACGACCGTGAATAGTGCGTTTTTTATTTTTTTTTAACAAGTTTAACATATTCTAAGACTAGCTGGAAGTTGAAATTAATCAAATTGCATATTTAAAACTCGTTTTAGAATTATTTGATTGAGGATATATCAGAATGAAAAAATTATGAGAAAATGTACGAATTATTACATTGGTACATTCTTGTCTGTCCAATCCATGAATTATTTTATTTAATGTTGCATTGTTCGAATGTTGTAATGTTTACTTTTTAATGAAATGAAAATGGGTGTTTTATTGAAATCAGAAAGTACAATACATGGAATATTGAGAAAGAAACCAACAACACATGTTCGAAGAAAATAAACAACATAAGCAAAATAATATCAAAACAACTACTCAGGAATAGGGCCACTCAAAAGACCAAACATGTTCTATCATGTCCCCTTGTAGTTGGAGATGGATGTCGTGACTTTCTACATCAGCCATTCTCTTCAAATAGCCTTCAATTGAATTGATGACGGAATCCCTACGATGCAACACATAATCATTGTTATTGTCGATGCCTAATTCTGCTGCATCTTCTCGTCTGTCACGGATGATATCTTTGTAGTTAAGATATAAGTGACACTCATCCTCCACTATCATGTTGTGCAAACAAATACAACAAATTCATGATTCTAGCAAGATCTTTTTGGGTATGGGACAATGTTGGATCCTTAATCACTTTGAAGCACGATTGTAGAACTCCGAAAGCACGTTCAACGTCTTTCCGGGTCGCCTCTTGCCGCGTTGCAAACTTAGCTAGTTTTGGATTAATTGGCCCCTTGATAGATTTCAGAAAGGTTGCCCACTTCGGATATATACCATCTGTTAGATAGTACCCCATGTTGTATTCATGACCATTAACACTAAAGTTAACGGGGGGAGCTTTACTTTGTAGCAATTCATCGAACACGGGTGACCTTTCAACCACCGTGATATCGTTCAACTTTCCTGAAACACCAAAGAAAGAATGTCAAATTCAAGTATCTTGAGATGCAACCGCTTCTAAAATAAGCGTGCATTTCTTGTTCTTTCCTTGGAATTGACCCTTCCAAGCAGAAGAACAATTCTTCCATTGCCAATGCATGCAATCAATACTTCCTAGAATATCGGGGAAACCTCTTGCCTTGTTCACCTCGGGTAGATGACGAACATCCTCATCATTGACACTTCTCATATACGTCTGGCCAAATATTTCTACAACACCGTCACAGAAACGTCATAAAGCCTCTTGACCAGTAGACTCTGCAACTCGTGTGTACTCGTCCACCATGTCTGCACATACACCATAAGCAAGTTGATGCATCACGAAAGTGCATTTTTGTTTGGCCGTGAAACCCAAACGCCCAAGTGTAATGACAATAAATTTCCAATTAGCAAGATTAATAGATTGGCAACATCAAAAGTAAAGACGCCAAGCAATAATGTAGTAGAGGACTATAGCCCAAGAATACAATCAATTAACGAAGAAGAGTAATAAAGCTGCGTCATTTTTAATTGAAAACTTCTTCAGTTGTTTAATTTAATTCTGATTGATTATATTTTATATTATACTTCAATAAATTTTTATTGAAAAGAATATAGCTTAAATGTAGAAGATAAGTATATTCAATATGCAGCTACTACTTTTACGCTTCTTGTTTATTAAATGTTAAATGTGACAACTATATTGTAAGAATATTAAATTCAACACGTCAAATTTGGCATGGAATTGATTGAGTTGAGTAAAATCTACTAGTTCACGTAGAAGTCTATTAACTAAAATGTAAATGGGGCTAGTCAAGTGTAATGAATTTGTAAATGTGATTCCTCATCTCTCCATTTTCGATGACTCCACAATCTCATCTCTCACACATTTTCTTTCTTTTTACCTTGGATTGCCTGAAGTGAAGAGGAAATGAACCATTATTTTATTTCCTAAAAATTTGCCAAGGAGGAGCGTTTGATTTCATACTTGAATTGAATTATTCCAATTTAAATAGAGTTTTTATGTCGAAAAACTCAACTCGAACCGAACGGTACACTCAATATTCCCCTCATTCTATCAGTTGATAGATCCACAGCAACAAGTAAAGAGGAGCTGGAGTATATATACAGTAGTGTTTGTAACAAGGGAGAAAACAACTAGCTAGGTCTTGTTTGAGAGAATCGAAGGTTTCCCTCTTTGTTTTGGCAAGAACCGGTCCGCGGTTACTCCGGTTTTCTACCGGTTTCTGATCCACCGTTTTCATTTTCGTTTGAATCTGAAAATAGGCGGGATACACAAGTATGTATTTTACTGTAACCCTAAAATCCTAAATGCTGCTTCTGCTTGTTTATGAAAGTAGAATTTAATTGAATTCAATCCAAGAAATAACATTTTATGGCTCGGAAAGCTTCTCAAAGACATGTGAACAAGAAACAGGAAATGAAGAAGAAAAGTAAGAAGATCATGGACAAAGAGGAATTTCAAGGTGATCACAGAATGTCACGTAGAATCACCATGGGATTACGGAATGTTTCTGCCATGGCCAATCACCCAATCAAGGTTCATTCACGCCAAAACCCACCTCAAAGATTCCATTTTTCTTCTGTCATTTGCTAATTTCATGGATCAATTTACTGATTTTCTTCTCAATTTTGGGTGTTTGCAACATTTCATTCCTTCCAATTCCAGTTTTACTATAAGACAATTTTCAATTTGACGGGTTGTAGAGCTAATTGTACATTGGATGATCTAAATGTTAAGGAGGCTGAAGCTTTTGCAAACACCCCATAAATAAATAAATCTCTCGTCTTTGGTTTGTACAGGGGAAGGAGACAGGGTCGAAGTCGAAAATTTGTCACCAGTGCAAGAGAAATGACAAGGAGAGTGTAGTAGTAAGTTGCACCAAGTGCAAAACTAAGAGATATTGTGACCGTTGCGTCAAGAAATGGTATTGTGATCATCTTGCTGGTTCGCTTTATCTGTATGAACTTATTTAGTACTATTTGTGTTGTTGACAAGAATGCTATTCAATTACTTCTGTGTTTATCTGTTTACAATGTGGAATTTTGCTCCTTGCTTGGGATAGTTTCGCGATGTAATCTTGTGAATAAATTCACAGGTATCCACACATGTCACATGAAGCATTTGCTGAAGCTTGCCCTGTTTGTCGTCACAATTGCAACTGCAAGAATTGTTTGAGGCTGGATGGCCCAATGAGGGTGAGAGTGTGTTTTATGTGTTAAACATTGCCTTCCTTTGTATCAATTGTTTCATTTCATGTTCGTGATAGCAACATGAATCATTTTCTCCTCTTTCCGGTTATCAAATACACACATATACATGTATGAACATGGCATAGGAAGAGAGAAGACTTGCTTCTACATGTGGAAGGGCCTAAATATCACCCTTAATACTATTTCGGTGTTCTATCTATTTTATTTCCTTCCCATCTTAGTCAAACAAAGATTACATACCATAAATAAGAATTACAGGAGTTTATAAGAATCTGTTAATGCAAATATTTGTTGTATCCTCAGTCGGTTGGTACATACTAAGTTCACATTGTCCACCAAAATTCAACTGGTCCCTCAAAGTTCATACTGGTCTAATTTATTATAGCAATTTATCTTTAGCATGTCTATCAAACCTTCAATGATGTTTTGCAATTTTTATGTGTGTACTATGAAGCACATGCCCTAACGTTATACATACTAGTGTACTTTATTTGATAATGTTTGGGCCCTGATTCATAAATTGGCTTACTTTATATAGCACTTGAAGAACTTGACTGTTGAGTATAGTAATGAAGAAAAAGTAAAGTACTCTACGTACATTCTAGCAAAGCTTCTACCCTTCTTACAACAATTAGATGCAGAGCAAATGGTTGAGAAGGAGATAGAGTCTCAATTACAAGGTAAATTCTCGTTGTTACTGGTTAATTTGGTCGTGTGATTGTTTAATATACAATTTTTCATTCTGACTAATTAATTGACTCTTCTACTTAGATATTCTAGAACCCTCGAAGTGATTGAAATATCAGAAACTATGTAACTGCAATTTAATGTCATCATGAAAAACTAATTACTTAGAGACTGAGATAAACTTAAACTCCAAATGTGAGACAATCCTCTGAATTAAGAAGTATATTTATTTTTGTTTTGGTTTAGTTCGTTGGTAAAGAGTTCTTTCCTGTGTAGTATGGCTGTGTAAAACAATTCTTCTGTTGTCAGGGAAAGCAAATTCAGAAATAAAACCACCGATGTCAGAGTGCAAAAATAGTGAACGGGCATACTGGTGCGTTTTACTCACTCATTCTGGCACTATACATGTACACATGTAATAAATAATGTTTCAGTTTTGAACAGAGTAATTATTTCCATGAGCTAATGCAGTGACAACTGCAAGACGGGTATTGTGGATCTTCACCGGAGCTGCCCAAGGTGCAAATATGACCTTTGCCTCATGTGTTGCAAAGAGCTTCGACAGGGGTGCCTTCGGGAAGCTAAAGAGCTGGCCATGCTGTATGTTGATCATGGAGTTGACTATTTACATGGTGGCGATAGAAAAAGTGACATTGTGTCTTCTGCTGCGGAAATGATCACCATGGATTCGACTGAGTTAAAATACAAATGGAGATCTATGCCCAGAGGTTACATACCATGTCCACCAGAGTCTTTAGGGGGCTGCGGTATGGCAATTCTAGAACTCAAGTGCTTGTGTACTGATAATGAGGTCTCTAAGCTGTTGTCTAAGGCAGAAACAATAGTGGGAAGGCAGGAAAATATGGATGATGTTCTCAAAGATTTTGAACAGTGTGTGAAGCACTTAGATGATAGTGATATATTTCGGGAAGCAGCTTCTCGGCAGGACACAGAGGACAACTTTTTATTTTGTCCAACAGCAAAAGATCTTGAGCATGATAACTTGAAGACAAAGTACTTTCAATGTAGTTTGTCTAAAGGTGAGCCTGTTATTGTCATTGATGTTCTTGAGAGTACATTGGGTCTTAGCTGGGAGCCCATGGTTATGAGGCGAGCCTTTCGCCAGTTAGCAAATCCTAAATCTACCGTCACTGCTATAAATTGCTTAGACTTCTGTGAGGTCAGTTTACTTGACCATTTCTGTATTCTTCCTCTTTCTAGCTAGCAGCAGAAAATTTAGTACCACATAATCTGCACGTTGTTCAACAATTGCATGCCACTTGGAAGTTTTTAGTTGAACTCGTGGTCATCACTATTGAATCTTGGCGCTGGTGATTACTCAGATGTATTCTTACTTGATTTTAATGCAACAAGCATGTTTAGATTGTATCATTTTTCCTGGTGAGTTCCCTCATTATTTGGTTTGCTTGAGCAAAGTATTTCTCCCCATTGGATTAATCTAGGCTTTTGTTTGTTTCTTGTATTTATATATGTTTTACGTCATAGTTTATTTATGGTATGATTTTGTTTTTTCTAGACTCTAGGACCTATAGAGCTTCTTCCTATCAATAATTAGAAAGCCAAAAGCACTGGATTTTTCTAAAAGTTCTATGTGGAAGGAGATATGTAAGATTGAGTTACTTCATCTTAATGACCTTGAAATCCACGGGATTAAAAATGCCCAGGATAATTTTGATCATGTTAGAAGATTAGAAAAAGAATAAGAACTAGATTCCAGAGTATTTTCACTTTCAGAGATGATCACAACTTGCTAATTAATTATGGCACTTTTATATCTTGAACTTTGGTATTCTAGTTTGTTCGAGACTTTGTTCATTTTCCTTCGGTGTATACTATCTTTGATGTCTGATAAAATATGTACATGGATGACTTGTATACGTTTTGTATGCATGCAGCATGTCTGCTTTATTTTAAATAGCACAATGACGGATAGTGCCAGAGCACGCCTTGTACAATGTGCGATTAATTACTACGCTCCTCAACCATGTTCTTTTGGGTTTATTGCAGTCTACAGATAAATTGTCTAATTCTACTACTACTGGTGCTTATAATTCAAGTTTAATGTAATGCATGGCTCCTATTGTGCTTACAGGTGTCGGGTAAAAATTATTAATTTATTATCATAAATTTCTTATGGCAACAGGTCGACATAAACGTCCATGAGTTCTTCAAAGGATATTCAAATGGCCGTTTTGATGATCAAGGGTGGCCTGAGATTCTTAAGTTAAAAGATTGGCCTCCATCGGAGAGATTTGATGAGCGGTTACCTCGTCATGGTGCTGAATTCAAAAGTTCCCTGCCTTTCAAGCAATACACTCACCCTCAGCATGCGTATTTAAATCTCGCTGTTAAGCTACCCCAAGAGTCTCTGAGAGCAGATATGGGCCCGAAGACATATATTGCTTATGGAATTGCCCAGGAATTGGGACGGGGAGATTCTGTTACAAAATTGCATTGTGATATGTCAGATGCTGTATGTTCTCTTTTTCGTGAGAGTTAATTTCATCATATTAGATACATGTAAAATATCTTCACTTATCCTTACAGGTTAATGTGTTGACACATATAGAGGAAGTGACTCTCACACCTGATCAAATATTGAAAATAAATGAATTGCAAACGAAGCATGCTGCCCAGGATGAAAGAGAATTGTGTGGACAAAATGAAAATGAAATTCAAGGGTTGCACGGGAAATCATTTCCACAGGCCTCAAATGATGATGAAGCCGTAGGAAATATAGGTCCTTGTTTGTCAGATACTGAAAGTGGTGCACTCTGGGATATATTCCGAAGGCAAGATGTGCCATTACTGGAGGAATATGTGAAGAAGCATGCCAAGGAGTTCAGGCACATCCATTGTAACCAAGTACCGCAGGTAACAAATATTGCAGACTTTAATTTCTGATAGATTTGTTAAATGCTAGCTTGCTTCACTATTGTGAATGATCTGTTACTATGTTGTTGGTTACACTACATCTTTACAGTACAATCCATATGTAAAACAGACTGACTAACATATACTGGTCCGCTACAGATTTTTCATCCTATTCATGACCAAACTGTTTACTTGACCTTGGAGCACAAAAGGAGACTTAAGGAGGAATATGGTTCGTATGCCTATATCTAATTTCATGCGGAGAAAAAACTGTATTTTGTTCATTTGCTGTTTATGGTTGTGTAGGGATTGAACCGTGGACATTTGTTCAGAAACTAGGTGAAGCTGTTTTCATCCCTGCTGGTTGCCCCCATCAAGTGAGAAATTTAAAGGTAGGTAATTTGCTTCATTGTCTTGATTGTTGACTAAGTGACATATATAAGCTATTCATCGAACTAGCTGAGAAGCCTGCAGAAATTGGCTACTGAATGACTGATAGCTGATTTCAATGGTGGTATCGGTATCTAGTGCTGGAAAATGTGTAGGAAAACTTGTAGTAAACAATGCATTGTGGGGTGTTACACTTCTTAATTATTTGTTAATGAAGTAAACAAAATTTATAGTTGCAATCTAATGAAAGAGTTTCTAAATGATATATTGCATGTTAAAATGAACTTGGATTATTTGGGTTAGTGAGGAATAAGTGATCAAAGTTGGAAGGTTAAGTGGGTTAGTTATGACAATTGCACCATACTACTTGTTCAAGTGTGATGGTAATATTATGGAATACTCTCTACTTGGGTGCCCAGGGGGTGCAAATCTACACGGGTGCGTTGAGGGTGTAAATCCTGTCCATAATTGTACTAAAACTAGTACCGACTTGGTTGATTCTTCAAAAAGCTTTGTTTTAATTTCTTGTTGAGGAGTTACAAAATTAGTTGCATCCATGATCTCATATTTGTTTTTTTAATCAAATCTGAAATTAGTTGTTGATGATTATGAAATTAAAACTTGAGATGTTACCTTTGTTTATCACTTATAAAATGAACCCATAATCAGTCTAAAGGGACACAAATAAGCCGCTTTCGTCTTCCTCCTCCTTACATGGTTTGGCATAAGTCGAGCATCTGTTTCAGTAAGAAGGAAAATTGCTAGCTTGTATGAGGCTTGTAGTTTAGTTGATCATTGTATCATAGGAGGCAAATGCTCGACGTCTCAAACATGATAGGTGAGAGGGCACATTTGTTGTAAGGAGTATGTGCAAGCACAAGGTGGTTTGTTTCATTCTGTCTACTGAATTTTCTCCTCTTCCATTATCAATGAACCATTTTCTCGGGTTAGAATAAACTAATTCACCCCAAAAACCACAATGCAAAGGTTCAAATCAGCTACACCCTTATCAACAGTTTTGACCATGTTAGCTTGATTCTTCTTTTTAAGTTTGCGACAATTAGCAAATCTGTGGCCCAACTATGTCACAATTGAAGTACTTCCCAGTAAACTTCTTTTCTCAACTCCACCAGTTGGTTTCATTTTGAACGCATTTGAAGAAATTGCTTCTTGCCTCTTACATGCTCAACTAGATTAGCTCTAGAATCCGGATGTGGGGAGTTAGGAACATATTTGAACTCCTTGACAGTAGCATGATTTCTTCCTCAATTCTGAGTTGACCAATCAAGTCTTTAAGGTTCATACCCTTTTGCTTGTGGTTCATATAACTTTTGAAATCTTTCCAAGCTGGTGGCAATTTCGTAATAACAACCAACTAAAGAGCTTCTGGCAGTTTCATGACCCCATCATCGATCTCATGAGTGATCACTTGCAATTCTCAAAATTGACTGGTCTCATGATTGATTTCACTTGGAAAGTAAATCATCGTGATTCCACACATCAAGTCCATTCAACTTCTCAATATTTCATCTTGACTTGGCCTATTCAAAAGTCACATTCGAAGCATCGTTTGTGAGATACATAGCAAGACCTATGTGGTCAAGTAAAACAACATTCTCTGTTGTCAATGCTTAGGTGCAACCCAACGAACTTTTCAAGTTTCTTAGAATAGCTTGAAGAATCGAGAAGGTTGGTCCAACCATTCGAAAGGGAACCATGGAACCGACAATAAACTAAACCATTCCAATGCTCTGGTTTGATGTCTTAGTTTGGTACTAGTTCCATTGTTCTCACTCAGATGGTTGGATCGACCTTCTAGATTCCAGCAAGCGCCGTACTGAGAAACCTGAAAAGTTCAATGAGTTTAAGCGTTGGCAACATGAAATGTTTATTTTACTTCACCACGTTGGATTGCTCAAAATAAATAAGAAATACTTGACCATGGGGGGTCTCGCTACATATATCACTAACGATGCTCCGAATGTGACTTTGGATGGTCAAGAGGAAAATTGTGAGAAGCTGACTGCCCTTGATGCACGAAATCACGCTGATTTCCTTTGCATGAATCATGTGTTGAACGGGCTTTCTAATGCTCTATGCAACAGGTATGGAGAAATTAAAATTGCCAATGAACTGTGAGAGCTTTTGGATAAGAAATATAAGACTGAGAATGTTGGAGTCAAGAAGTCTATTGTTAGGAAATTCTTTGAATTTGCAATGGTTGATTCTCATATGTAATCAGTCAGTTTCAAGAATTGCAAGTGATCTGCCATGAGATCGATGTTGAGGGCATGATTCTGATAGGAGCGTTTAAGGTGGTTATTGTGATTGAGAAATTGCAACTAGCTTGGAAAGATTTAAAAAATTATTTGAAAACACATGCGAAATGAGATGAAGAGTTGATTGTTCATCTCATAATTGAGGAAGATGATCGTGCTTTTGCTAAGGTGTTCAGATATGTTCCTAACTCCCCACACCTAGTTGATAGAGCTAATCTAGTTGAGCATGAAAATGGAAAAGGCAAGAAGAAAGCCTTTCCAAATGGGTTCAAAATGAAACCCTTTGGTGGAGTTGAGAAAAGAAATTTACTGAGAAGTGCTTTAATTGTGGTACGGTTGTCCACAAATCTGCAGATTTTCGCAAACATAAAAAGAAGAATTAAGCTAACATGGTTGAAACCGTTGCTAAGGATGTAGCTAATTTGAACCTTTGTGCTGAGGTGAATCTGGTTTATTCTGACCCCAGAGAGTAGTTCATCAATACTGGAGCTACTAGGCATGTTTGATTCAACAAGGAAATATTTTCTCAGCTTGATGAATAGAGATTGGTGAAAAGCTATACATGGAAAATTATGCTACATGCGATATTAAGGGTTGTGGGACTATGGTTTTGAAGATTGACATGTGGGCTTAAGTTGACGATGGATAATGTATGCTCCTGAGATTAGGAAGAATTTGATTTCTGGTTCTCTTCTAATCCAACATGATTTTCGTAGTGTTCTAGAGTCCAATAAGCTCATTATGTCCAAGAATGGTCACTATGCTGACCACGGTTATATAACTGAATGCATGTTCAAAATCAATGTAATGATTGTTAACACCAATACTAATGGAAAAATAATGAATTTTGCGTACTTGTTTGAATCTTCTAATTTGTGGCATAGTGGAATTGGACACGTTAACTATGATACTCTACATAACTTAAGTATCTTAAAATGTTTACCAACATTTTATGTTCATGCATCACACAAATGTGAAACTTGTGTTCAAGCAAAGTTGACATGATCTTTTAAATAAATTGAAAGAGAGATAACCTCTTGATTTAATACATACTGATGTATATATGTGATTTGAAATCAATTCCAACACATGGAGTAAATAAGTTTTTCATAACTTTTATAGATGATAGCAACAAATTCTATTATGTCTATCTTCTTAAAAGTAAAGATGAAGCTGTAGAGAAATTTGTTTTCTATAAGATTGAAGTTGAGAATCACCTTAACAAGAAGATCAAAGTGATATGGAGTGACCGTGTTGGGGAATATGTTTCTTCACTTGAACATTTGTTGTGCCTCTAGTGGTATTAAACATGAGACTAATGCTCCTTACTCACCACAACAAAATAACATTGTTGAAAGAAAAAACTGTACTTTAAAGGAAATGATAAATGACATGTTAATAACTTTTGGAATGAATCAATTGATGTGGGCTGAAGCTGTTTTGGTAGCTAACTACATTTTGAACAAAATTATGAAAAAGAAATTAATAAGGGCACGACCCTGTGAGTTGTGATATGGACGAGGTCCTTCGTATAAACAATTGCATGTGTGGGGTGTCTTGCTAAGGTTATGGTACATTTACCTAAGAAGGTTAAGGTATGACCTAAAATTGTAGACTACATATTTGTTGGATGTGCACATAATAGTAGTGTTTATCGATTCTTGGTGGTGAAATCTGAATTTTTTCCTACAAACAAGAATACAATAATGGAATCACAAAATGCTTCATTATTTGATGATGTGTTTCCATATAGAAGTTAGAAGATATTGCAAGCAACTCTTCTAATACAACATGATATTGAAGAAAATGATAAAGAAAAGGTTGAACCAAGATGTAGTTAACAGTAGAAATAAAAAAATTCTTTGATTTTGAGTTCTTAACAAACATGCTAGAGAGTGAACGTCAAATTACCAAGAGGTTGTGACCTTTACGGAAGGACCCTTGTGGACAAAGGAAATCAATAGTAAAATTTAGTCGATTTTGCAAAATCATACTTATATGCTAGAAATTTTGTTTTATTTCTTGTTAAGTAATTGCTGACAAGCTAAAATATTAGTTGCAGCCAAGGCCTCAATTTTTGTAATCAAATCTTACATTAATTGTTGACTGTTACGAAATTAAAACTTGAACATTTACCTTTGTTTCTCACCAATAAAATGGTCTTAGAATCATTAAGAAGTGAGATATGAAATAAGCCTTTCTTCAGTTTCAGTTAATCATTGTATCATGGGAGGTAAACAATAAATGTATGAAGTACCATAGGTTTAGAGGGCGCATTTGCTTTAAGAAATCTATGCAAGCATATGCCTTAATTGCAAATATCGAAAGATTGTTTGTTTCAGTATCTTTAAATTATGTATTAATCTGACTATCAATTAGTGTTGTTTGCAGACGTAAATCATCTCTCTCGTATATTTTTAAAAAATGCAGCATTGAGTATTTATTTGCATGTACATTGTGTACTAATCTACGTTTCTTGAAAGTTTAAGGATGTAGATTCATATTTGTGTATTATAGCTTAACAATGTCCCTTTTGTTCTGATTTGTTTGTCCAGTCATGCACCAAAGTTGCAGTGGATTTCGTTTCTCCACAAAACGTCGCAGAGTGTATCAGATTGACAGAAGCATACCGTCTTCTTCCCAAAAATCACAAAACCAAGGAAGACAAATTGGAGGTACACCATACATTCATATTGTTAGTCTTATGAGCTCAAATATAGCACATGTTACAACTGTGATTACTGATTTTTTTTCTTCTTTTTGTTGAATGAAAGATCAAGAAGATGATATTCCATGCAATAAAAAGTGCGGTGAAGGATATTGAGTTATCTGGGCTGGACTTGTTGGTGGAGGACTAGTATATCTTAACTTTATTCTTAGAACAAATTACATAAAACCCTACTTAATTAAAAATTACTTATAAACCCACCCGTTTGGTATAAATTATTTTTTACTCTCGACCGTCAGTGAACAGCGTTAAAGGTCATTAAACAAAGTTAAGAAATGATGACACACAAACTGTATTTTAAATCATATTTATATAATTTTTGAATGAGGATTTGTTTCGAAGTTTACATTTAAATTTTCTGATATACCCTTGGGTTCATTTCAACTTGTCATTAGATAATAACTGTCTTAGTGGCTGTTTGTTATAGTATCGGAGTTGGATCCGTTTGAATGGATGAATAGTAATTAAATTGTAGTTGGATTGTTAAAATTAATGTTTGGTATAGAATTGTAATTGGATAGGGTATTATAGGTTTGTTATATAGGTTGTGTAAGAGATAAATGATTGATATAAATATGATGTGATTGGTAATGAGATTTGATAAAATATGTATGACTATTAGATTGGTTAATTATTGATATCTAAGGTTGTTAGAATCATATGATTAGTATAATTATGAAATAAGTTATTTGGTAATATTTGTATATTGAATAATATTTTTATATATAAAAATGAGATAAAATTACAATAATAAAATTATATTCTAGAATAATCGAAGCAAATATTAGTGAATGGAATCCTAAGTAATTGAATAATGTATTCGAACACGATTGTGGAGACATGGTATGGCATGTTAGCATTTGTATCAATTGGATATACGATAAAATAACGACATGCATATTAAAAATACATGACTAATTTGAAATGTTCGAAACAAACAATGCAAATATGAAGTCATACAGAGTTACAACCACATGTAATCCGAAAAGCTTAAGCAAATACCACAATACATGACAACCGATTAAGAATTCAATGTTAAACAATACAACACATACAAAAATGCACACACGATAATTGTCATAGTTCATCCCATAACAAAGAAATGACCACTAGTTCATCATGTGTCTTGTTCTTCTTTCTTATCTTATTGCTATTTTGAGGAATCTCAATGCAAATTTAATAATGTAGAAGTAGTTGATGGGTTTATTGCAATTAGCAACTTACCATTTGCAAACCAAATCCCCAAATCCACCGTCTTCTTCCCCATTTAACCGACTTCTTCTCTGTCTGTGTCTCAAATCCACCGTCTTCTTCCCCAAATCCATCGCTTCTTCCGCCACCGCGAAATCCCCAAACACATCTCAACCCTTCCACTATCCAAACCCATCTCAACCCTTCCACTACCAATCCGCCAATCCGCCACCGCGAAATCCATCTCAATCCTTCCACGACCAATCCGCCAATCCGCCACCGCGAAATCCATCTCAACCGTTCCACTACCAATCTGCCAATCCGCCACCGCCATCGTCTTCTTCCCCAAACCCATCTCAACCCTTCCACTACCAATCCGCCACCGCAAAATCTCCAGCTCCCACTTCCTTCTCCATCCACGCCGCCGCCAAACCGGAAAATGCACCCACCGTAAAATCTCGCCACCTAGCTGACGCTGATTTGAAGAACTGAACAGCCCCGCTCGCCTTTGGAGCTTCCACCACAATCCACGGCTTCACAGCAGAGAACACCACCACCTTGGAACCATCATCAGCAGCAGCTGCAGCAACGCCGTGGTGTCCTCCTTCAGCCATAGCGATTGATTTTGAAAACCTTAACAGAGAGAAACAAAGCAGAGATGAAATGGAATGGAATGAAAAGGTACTGCAGTGATAGTGTTAGACACAATTATTTGATTTGGATTGGAAACAATAATAGCCTACAAGGCAAAATTATTCTACAATAGCAACATTTCAATTTCTTCTACTTGAATGTGATGCCAAACACAATTTAAAGTTATTTCCATCTAAATGGGCATTTTGATTCTATGACACTCACTCCTTTAATTTTTCAAATATCTTATATCGCTGCGAAGAAAGGGGAAATATAATTGGTACTCTATCCATTCTGATTTCATAATTTCACAGGTCCGGATACAAAATTTAAGGAAATAGAATTAATAAAGTAGGAGAGAAAATCTATATAGTGAAAGATGAATTTTTCATTTATGAATAGAAAGATATATTTAGGACGAGTTAAAATGAAATACGAAAAGATGAAAACGAGGTGGATGAAATATTTATCATTCATGGTACCAGATAACAACTTTTACAAATAAACTAAACTTCTAGTTCATCATCATGGGAAATAACAAAAGCTTCATGACTCAGTATTATAGTACTTTAGTCTATGAGATCCAACATTATTCTTGACTTATTGTGAGCTAGGGATATATATTTCAAGAGTATAGTGGAGTTTTAAGATCGATACTACATCCTCTAGGGATGCTCATATGGTTCGTATCCATGGATCAGGTTTGTAAATCCGATCCGATCTGAGCCGTTAGTTAACAAATCGGATAACGGATGCAATTTTCGCCTATCCGTTTCAAATAGATAAAATGGATAGTATGTCGGATATTCGTTTATTTATTTTATTTTATTTTACTTATTATACATATACAATTATCCTAATTAAAACAAAATCAGGAATGATTATAGATATTTGAATCGTTTAATTTTGTTCTCAAACTCTTGAGGCGTAATTTGAATTATCAAGTTATATAGTGAAGAATGCAACATATCATTTATTTAATGCGCATATACCACACTTAATATGTAGAACGGTGTTGTACATTTTTCACCACATATTTTTAATAATTTTTACAAAAATAAAGTAATTTTTATGAAAATGTCTCAACTTAATATATATAAAAATAAAGTATTTTTTTAATTTTGTAATCCCTCTGCCCTATTAAAATTGAAATACTTTTTCGTTTTTGACGTTCCATTAAAGTGAAATAATTTTTTATTTACGAAGATAAATTTCACAATACAACTCATATTTAGTTACACATTATTGAGCTACACATTTAATTTTTTATTTCACTCATTCTTAATCACATACTATATATCATTTTGAATAGTACGTGAGTTTAAATTATTTTATTATCAACGAGTTCGGTGTTGTTTTAATGTTTGTAATGAATTAAACCTCAACTAAAAGATAGCTAGCTAAAAGTGAAGTGAGATCATGAATTCTGCAAAAGTAAAATCATCTGAACACAAAATGAACGAGCAAGATTCAGACATACTAGTTTATGTAACAAGTGTACGGTTCGATTCTGGGAAGACATGCACTGGTAAAATCTGAATGGGATATAATTTCGAAAACTACTCTCACTCTACTGTTTGCATTTTAGTCTACTAAACAGTAAACACAACAGAAGAAAACAGAAGAGAAGAATTACTCCTAACAAATTTGAGCTTTTCAACTTCTTCTTGATATTACTACTAATAGAAGTAGTATATCATATTCTGCTTCACGAAAAAGTTTTGTTTTGTTTTCCCTCTCAGAAATTGAAGTACGATGACAAGAAGAGGAAGGTCAAACAAAATTCCGGTACCGAATAGCTCCGTCGATCAGGTATAAGATTCTTTTCAGGATTTTTTTCTTTTTGCCTTTTCATTTCAGTATGTACTTAATTCATTGCCTCTTGTTTGTGTTGTTCAGAACATAGGTCCGTATAAATTATCTCTTTAGGAGACTCGTTGGATTTTTCGCTAATTGTTCTGTGTTTGTCTGTTTGTTTATTTATTTTTTTAAGCCCTGTATCTTATGTGTCATAATTGTTGATTTGTTCTTCGGTAAATCGAAAATGTAAAATTGTTTTAGGACTCCTATTTTTATGCATAAAATACCAAATTGATATATAGCCACATAATTTACTCTTCAAAATAAGATTCCTAAAGTTTTGACATTTTATCATTTTATTACTTGTTTTACCTTAAATTTGAGTATAGACAAATTTGTGAGAGTAGTGCTCTTGGTTTGTGTGATTCGCACCTGGAAAATTCAAAATTTTGAGTGACAAAGTACATGGTATGTTATAGGAGTGTACTTCTCAGTTGGCTGTGCCTTGTGTTTCTACTTGCCCTTACAAATGTTTTCGTTCTACATGTATCCTTCTAATGAATTTGAAATTGTCAGATGATATTGACTGTATATCATGTATGTTCATATACCTGAAGATTGTCCCTTTGTTTGGCAGGGTACAATCTCGATTGACATCACGATTCCTCATGTTGATCCTAACGCAAACAACGTTGAAACAGCAGAGGATCTGGAGTCCATTACCTCAAAGAATGACAACAAACCTTCAGAGGTGACAAGCTCATCAGCTAGACGTTCTCTTCGTCTTGTGGGGAAAAAACGCGTACGTTTCAACCTTACGAAAGAAACTCGCGGTCCCCAGGTTAGCTCACTGACATCTCCTGTACAAGAGGTGTCACTTGAACCAATTGCCAATGGTATTGAGATTTCGAATGATGAAACCATACAAAGTCTGAAGGCGAAAATTAAGAAACAACCAACTAGTATCAAAGGAAAACAAGGATCTGCTGTGCAAAGGAAGAAAGTGTTAAAAAGTTCAAATGCTGATACTCTGCCAAATTCAACTGAGAAAGACTTAGAAAAGGAGGCCCCAGCGAACAACCTTGAGACTACGGATATGGGAAATATTGTGCATCTGCATTCTAGTGGTCTACCTGAAAAGAAAACTGCAGAATCAACACGACGATCCAGTCGTAATAAAAGAAAATCACAATCTTTTGAGCCTTCAAATCCTGTTTCACCGAAACAGAAAGCTTCTAAACACAAGAAGACTATTGCTTCCCCAAGCTCAACTGGAAGGAGCTCAGAAGAACAGGTACCGCCAGTTCATGGGCCAAATATTGTTCCGGTTTTGGAAGAAAATGATTTGGTAACGAATGTTTAATTTTTATTTAGCATTTGATAATATCGTGAATGTTCTGGTTGTGAATCATCTACATTGTTGTGAATCAGGATATAACTGGTCTAGATGGTAGATACCAAAGCTTGTACAAAGCTTCGGAGAAAAAGGCATGGCACCAATTTGTTATGTGGTCTTCCATTTACTCATTAACCCTGCAGTCATTTATTTATAATTTCGTTGTTTTCCATCCATTTCTGTAGATTGAACAACTGCAGGCAGACAATATTGAGCTGTCAAATAAGTGGCACTTTGAGCGCGGGAAAGTTGAAGCGGTAATACTAGCTTAGACATTTAATCAATATTATCCTTCTTACTTTGAAAATATAATACACACATTAGATTAGACCTTGAGGTTAAAGATCATTCACATGGCTTGATAGTATTGCAATTGGTAAACTTACATTCCTTTTTTCAATTCACGTATGAATTTAGGCCACAAGTGTGGACACGAATTTTGTATAGAACAAATCGGCTGATGTGGTCTGTTGTGCCACAGATTGAGTTAATTTTGATAGGAGAAAAGCCCTAAGTGTAGCTTCACAGTCGGATCTTCACTTGTTCGATCCATATGTATGGTAGCCGCATACTCTAATATTTTGATTTTTTCAGTTGCTTTCAAATAGGAAGAGGCTAAATAATGTGTTGGATTAGCAGCTGAAAAGTAAAGATAGAATCAGTAGTGTCTATTTATATCAATAATTTCTGCATTGGCTTCTGATTTTATTGTTCTGGCATTCGTACATGGAGGCAACGTTGATGTCTCCTTGGTGTCATACTTTTACAACTAACCAACTTATCCGCCATTTCTTGACAACAGTATGAGAAGTTGATGAATGTGGTGATGAATACTCCAAGATGTGACCCTCCAGCTAATGCTGCTGGTGATGCCCCCGAAACTTCTCAGCATCGGTTAGTATCATCACCTGCCAGAAAGAACAATTAGAAATACACAGAGAATCAAGATGAGGCTGCTGCTTAAACATGTTGCTTCCAATTTCTGTTGCATGGTGATTGAAGCACTTTTGAACAACTTTATTAGACCCTTTTGGCAAATTTCGAACAGTGAGCTTTGTATGCTAGAATTGATCTGCTGTTAAGATGCTACTTATTTTGTGCTGTAAGAGTAGAGAAATTGTTTCTTTAGGTAGGCAGCGATTAAATCTGTAATTTTGTGGAAATCAAATTTATCCGACTCCATTGCAGCTTCCTTGCGTGATATCCTTCTACAGTTCATGCATTAATTTCCGAATTGTTGTAATTTTCAATTTCAATTGCGTGATTTGCTCACTAAAGTACGAAGGTTCCCGTCGAAACACTCAGGATTCAATCTTGCACTAAAGCAGTAAATCACATAATTCTTCGCAAAGTATAAATAGAAGAATACTTCAACTTCCAAAAGTTAGCACAAATGATCAATTGAATGATTAGCACACATACTATTACAAACAGCCAGTGACTTAGGCAAACTAAAAACCATGCCTAGAATTAACTAACACTCACAAACCTTAGCTAAGAATTAAGATTACCCGAAACATCATCTCCACACACTAAATCATTTGTGAAAACTAAAAATGCTTCCGTTAATAATCGCATTAGTAGAAAGATAACATGTCATTCTTTATAGCAAAGCATCATCATCTGGACCAGCAAGAAACACCTGCAAATCAAACTCAGTTTAGAATCTCTGCCTGGAAAGTGGAAAATGTTAACTCAACTCAATATTTCACCAACAGTTAATAACTTACATTGCATTCAGAAGCATATTTCCGGGCAACAATCAAGACTCCATTTCTTTCTACCTCAGACTCAAAAACAAGCACGTAGGACTGTCCTTTACGAGACTGCCAATATAGTGACTTGTCTGCTGAGTTGCCGCCTCCTCTAAATCCACATAACTGGACGCAAAACAAATTATTCACAGAATTTTTCTAGATATATTTACAAAATGAATATAATACTTACATAGACTTAAGCTAAGAGCATATCTAAGAAGTTCTACCTGCATAGATTTGGAGTAAGATTCTCTGGCCTTTGTGATCCATCCCCTACTAAGCTTTATCCTTGTTTTACCGATATGGAACAAGTGCACCGAATTAGATGAATAGTTCCGCCCATTCATTTGAGCGATAACTACCTGTAACAGTAAAATTAGTTAGACCAAAAACTTTGGATAAATCTGAATAACGGGGGACATAGGGACCTTGAATTATTATACAATATAAATAATGCACAATCAAGTTGTATATACTTGAGATCTTATAATTTAAAAAGTCGAATAACGTCTATGAAGGAACAGATGAGAAATTGAAATGCAGTTATACGTGAATGCAAAAGGAAAGGTTACATACATTGAAATCATAACTTGATTTCCACAACAATGTTTCCAAGTAGCTTCCCAAGTCCACAGCTGAACAGTAAATGAACAAGTAGAAAACTCAATTAGACTTAGACCCCGCATTGTTCTTAAGAGTTAGAAAAGAAACAGTAACATGAAACACAAATCATGTACCGCGAAAATATTCCAATGAAATACTTGCAGAGTAACATGATACTTGGATGTTCATGCTCTTTTGTGCCATATCTTGTTCAGTTGTTTAGCATCTATTTCTTTTTTATAGCAGGTAGCCAGATAGTCCTCCAGTTAATACGAGGGCTTTGATAAAAATAATGGAGGGAGAACTCAAGATTGAGACATCCTCTTTCCCTAAAAACGAAATAAACAAGCAATTGTGTATTGTTTGATTGACATGTCATTTAATTAACCAACCTTGCTGAATAGGTCCACGAGTAGTAAGCGTCACTTTTTGGCTATTCAAAACAATATCAACTTGCAGAACTCGCTTGACATCAATAGGTTCAGGAGCATATACACACTTGGTAGCACCTGGAACACAACGTTAAATAAATATACAGAAA
This sequence comes from Plantago elongata, assembly GCA_036897095.1. NCBI lineage: Eukaryota > Viridiplantae > Streptophyta > Magnoliopsida > Lamiales > Plantaginaceae > Plantago > Plantago elongata. Next base: position 16,003 of record JAYMSP010000862.1, on the reverse strand, counting down.
CTGCTAGATGTGTCCATGCACTTGAATGAGCACATAGATCAAGCTCAAATTAGTCATTACTTTTCTTTACTGGGACTAAAAATCAAGAAGGAACTTCAAGAAGATGAAGCAATAATAGTGAAATTAAAGCATCATTAGAAATTATGGTGTGACCAAACCAGAAAAATTTAAGCACAACATGAATATAATTGACTACAAATATGATCTTGTTTTATTTCTTCGAGTTGAATAGAGAATCAAGGTTTTAGTTCCTGTTGGAAGAGATTCCAACATTAAAAAAAGATGGTTTACGGTTAGGAACTGATCACAAAAGATGTAGCCATCTCTAAATTATTTTAGAAAGTGGTGAAGGAAAAATACTTGGGACAACTGGTATGATCACCCCGGGTGCCAAGAACGAAGTAATACCTAAAATAGGTTCCCTGCGGCTGCATTGAGACGACAGACGATACCATTGGATAGAACATTTTGCAAGATCAGTTGCATCATCTGAGCAGGCCTGAAGCCGTAATATTGAACCTAATGCCTCAGGACCAACTAGCTGGTACAATTGAGATGTGTTGTCCTCAGCTTGCTTGCTCATTGCTAGCTGTAAACGACAGATAATAGTGTTATTCTTCATTATAATGTATTGAAGTTTTTGAATTCAACCAAACATACCTGGTATGCGATTTGGTACATTCAGACTGTACATATATCGCAAGCGAACATCAAATTGCTAAAATTGGTGAAACAGAAAACTAAAGGAAGCGGACCTCATTCTGAAGTGCAACAGAAATTGTAGACTTCTCTTTAATTAGATATCTCAATTCTCGAAGTTCATGTTCCATGTCCATGACCTACAGATATAGTCAAGACGGTGAGGTAGATTAAAAAATCAAATCAGAAATCATGAACACTAAAGAACAATTACGCATTTTCAACTAGACGTATAGCAAATGTAGTTAATAAATCAGCAAACCTTAACAGGCTGATGCTTCAGTTTAATTCTTCTGCCCTCTTGAACCTCTTCAATTAGTCCTTCCAATTCCTACAGCATGAAAATTGCAAACTCTAATAAAAAATCCATCTTATGAGATACAACAGATTTACCTAACAACAGAACTGCCGCATTAGGTGAATTATTTTTAGCTACTTAAAGGTAGTGTAAGTCAGTCCTTGAATGTGGTCAAGTACAATATTTGACATATAGTAGACAAACTTATCAGCTTGAAAAGAAAGATGCTATATCCTGCTGACAAGAAATATAGATAGAAACACCAAAGAAATGAAAGTCGGATAGCATCCAACTATTACCTTTTGTTTCCCTGGGCTTTGATTTCTTTCTTGTTCGTCAAGGGCCTCTCCGATCCTTTGCACAACTGCTCTAGCACTCTCTATTTCAGCACAGGCAAACGATTTTTCTTGGTTGACCAATTTCTTAGCATCTTCAGATGCCTGATAGAAGGAAACACAATTCATTTATTTGAAGAAACAAAGGGAAGCAGATATATTACTGCAAGATGTAAGTCAATAATAACTTGACTAGTTGCATTACCTGTTTGAGAAAATTCACTAGCTTTTTCACTTCAAACTTCTCCTGGATTAGTTCTCCTTCCTTTTGAGTCAATTTAACCGCCAAAGCTTCAACCTGGATTAACGGGGTGAACATATAAATAAGCACTACATTCAAAATCTCAATGCAAAAAAGCATCTAAAGCATGAGCAGATAGTCAGAGACCACAGAAAACCGTAATGGTGCAAAATCCAATTAAGTGTCTTTATGGCATAAAAAGAGCTCAACTAAGCCTTCTAATTTGAATACGATTTGGCATTTTAAAGTAACATGGAAGTATTGCTAGAAGTTCACTGAAGAATTAGCGAACACCACACATGAGTCGAAGTCTTGCTGAGATAAATGCATTTTTCAACAAGCGCATTAAGATGAAAGAATCTAAAATCAACCAGCTTGCATTGCAAATTAAACAACTGTATCCTATAGGCTATAGTGTCAGTCTAACAAAGGAAACTGACCATTGAAATAGCTCTCCCCACATCATCCTTATTTTGACCTGGCAATCTTCCTTTCAAATACTCCAGAGCATCCCTGAGCTTCTTCAGGAGAACATGCCCATCTAACGAAGGTACCTCCCTTAGTTTTGCCTGAATTGCAAGAAGCACACAATTATTCACCTCATTGTAATGTAGTAAACTAGTAATAAAACATGTATCCTAGTATCCTACATTTAAAAAAAAAAATAATAATAATTTGGTGCAAACTATATTAGACCTAATCAAGACTGAGACTTTTATCAACTGCATAAGATTTCAAATCCATAACCTAAACAAGCAAGAATCAAACCAGTTACCTCCCCAGACAACTTCGCAGCTGCTGACAAATTCTTATCGAATTTGTTGGCAAGATCACGAACAGATAAACGCTTATGCTGCTCGGTCAGCTCATTTGTTTCCTGGATGACAACCTCCTTTAATGGAGGACCTTTACTCTCTTCTCTGATCTCATCTAATATTTCATTATCTGGTCCTAGCTTATATTTCGGAAACTGATCAGACTGAAAGCTAGCATCTGTTGACACTGACCAAACATCATCCACCGCACACGGGCTTACCCTCGTCATAGGCCTAATTTACCTTCAGTTACATCATCACAAAATCACTTCAGTTAACGGAAAATGATACGTTAATAAATCAAGAAGTTGAAACACAATAGAGCATACATACCAAATTTGTTGTACACATACATATGCCTTTATAAAAACTATGAAACACCAAATATGCAGGTGCTTAAAAGAATTGAAAGCAGACAAATGGAATTAGTTAGAAAGATGTCTTAAAATAATGTCACTTATAGCTCAACAAAAGGAAAAACAGGCTGTCTATACCAACCAAAGCTACTGAATCTTGATGGATAAGGGTTTCAATTAAAACGCAGAAAGAATACATAAACACAGCTTAGTGAAGTAAGTAGTAGTCAAAGAAAATGAAAAAAAAAATCAACTTTTTCAATAATCACAAGAAGATATTCCATTCCATGCACAGGGTATAAAGAACACAGCATAATTACTATTGTTCCTCCAAAAGGAACAAGGCATGGTTACATTCCAATCTTCAAAGTTCAATCTATCATAGGCAAGAAAATAATAAATCATTTACAAGAAAAAGATTCTTTTCACATAGGCTCTTGCTCTTCAAGTCTAACAATTTATGCAACAAGGAAAACAAAATCCCAAAAAAAAAGACAAGCTAACATCCATATGATTGAACAAACAAAAATGCAGTTGAAAAAATGCAATTAGTCTATTACTTACAGACAATAGGGACTGTTAGAAGAGTGGGTTTGCTATGGAAAAGAATGTTACAGTAAGGAGAGAATAAAAGTGGAAAGATTCATGTTTGTGGGTTTTGCAAGAAGTGAGTGTAGAGGTTGAAGCAGAAGAAGTAGCAGAGACAGAGAATTGTTTGATTTGGTTGCTTGCTTTTGTAAAAGGAAAAGCTTCTTGTGTTTTTTCAGTACAAGTTTGACACCCTGGCAACTAATTTACCTTTGGTACTGTAGACTGTATGATTATGTAATCTATACATTTTTTTTACATGTTCATATGTTACCACTTGACTTGCTTTTCATAGTGTAATTTTATTATATAATGAGAATACTTCAATTCTACTTTTATTTCAATGTGTGTAATTAAAGATTATTTTATGGCCAAGTAATTAGAAAATGGTGGTAAAGATATAACTTTGAATTTGGGAGAATATATTAACCTTACTATATGACTGTTACATGATTCATTAGTTTGATGTTGAAAGTATTGAAAAATGATTAGTTGTGGTAAAGTGGTGTTATGTTAGTAGGAAGAAGAAATAGGAAGCAAGAGCATGTAATGTGAACTTTAGGTTGGTTTAATAGATGTTGTACTTACAAATATGAGTACACCACATGACTAATGTACTCCAAATGACTGAAATGGCAGAAATGTCCATGGACCATGGTTGGTGGTTAATAGGAAAATACAGTTAGTTACACCTAATTGCATGTCTATTACAAGAATCATGGAGAAGGTTATGCTCTTAATAACTACCAAAGTAAAGGACAAGTAAAGAATTAATGTTTAAGATGCAAACAACTAAGCAGAGTGTGTTTCAAGGCTTCATTAATCAACACTTTCTTTTATCAAGTGATATGAATATGCAGTTAGGAAATTAGGAGGATTTTTGGGATATTCAAAACATTGTTCAGCTCTGCCATAGTCCAGCAAATGCAATAGAAATTAATACAAATGTCATATGTGCAATATGCATAAGTATATATAACGTGCTTTAAATAAATATAAGTAGTACATAGTTTTACCGCGTTATTATAAGAAATTTCGATATAACTACTTCGACAAAGTAATAAATTAAATAGCTTATTGAGATTGAGTTTTGCAAGAACACCACATCCCGACAGAAAGTAAAAACTGGTAGAATGACTGGCATCATTGTAAAATTAAGTAACAAAGGAATCATGAATAGCCCTGTCTGAATAATAGTACCAGTACTAAAATGAATGGAACAGCTTTATCCCCCACAAGCATCCCACGCGCTAGCTGTCCCTACTATCTCAATAAGATTCCACTTTACACCTAACACCGCTCAATATTCGATGCAGCTATGGTGGCGCGTGGGTATTTAAGCGCGTGGATAAGTCGAATTTTACCGGCAACCAGGTCAGTATAAGCTTTCCTTGTTTTAAAGTGGTACAAGTGTAGTAGCGATTTTTCATTTTGACTGTTTTACTAAAATTGTTAAAGAAACTCTCACGTGAGTTTGTATTTTTCTGAAAGTATTGCAAAAAAAAAAGTTTCAGCCGTATAATTAGTATAAAACAATAAACAATTTAAATATAAACAAAAAAAGTCGCACAATTAATATACATTATAACAGGACTATCAAGACTCTCACAAAAACTTGGCATGACATTTGAATGGGGATTTTGGTGAAATTGTGTTTAGAATGGAATTGAAATGGGGGTATTTGAAGTGTATTTTAGGCCGTTCATCGAGCCAAATATGGACATTTAAATGCCTGGCCAATCAGCCCCTTAAACTTTTACTATTTTTTGTAAAATTTTTATATTTACTTTATTAATTTACTTCCCTAATACTGACAATTTATTTTTATCTATACTTTTTTAAACAACGTGTAAATTTTCAATCAATTAATATATCAAATTTATTCATAACAACATAAATTTTTAGGACCACATATTTTTAATAAAAAATTGTGCAAATCAAAATTATGTCTCTCTCGTAGAAACGAAAGGAGAATACTAAATAAAAAATAACATTTTTCATATAGTAAAATTTATTTTGATAAAATAGTTTATTAAATATCACTTTAAAATTGTAACACTTGAAGTTTATTTAATCAAATTTTTATAGTAACTCTTATTTACCATCATTATTTTCATGTTTTCAGTTGTCTTCTAGTTATTATATATAATTGAATGTGGGGTAAAAATGATTTGGGGACTTTTGAATAACTATGCGGGTGAATATTTTTTTGTTTTAAAGTAAAAATTTATTCCAAACTCACCAGAACACCAGAAGCGTTCAAGTCAAATTACAAAGGTCCAACAACGAAAAAATCATAATCATACAACCAAAATTAAAATTCGAAACGGAACAGCCAGTAAACACCAAAATTGTGGTACACCACATTCAGTTGCGAAGGGAGGGGGTGCGGATACACTACAAAAAACTGAGCCTTAACGACGGATTCATCCATCGTTAAAGGCTCATGACGGATAAGACGCCCGTTATTAAAACGGGCGCCATTAGCACCCTATCGACGAACAAATTTGTCTGTCGTTAGTTATTACGACAGATAAAAATTTATCCGTCGTTAGAATACTGACAGATAAAATTATCTGTCAGTATTATCTAACGACAAATTGTGATTATCCGTCGTTAAGGCGAATTAGGGCAGCTCACCCTAATTCGTGTTTCTAACGACGGATAACCTTATTCATATCGGGTGAGATGGGCAGCCGGATAACTGTCCCCATAGTATCGCTCTAAGTTTGGAATGGTACGTTCCAGAGGCTTTTTCTCTATTCGGATGGCGTTACTTAGAGGATTCGGAACTCTTGTGGTCATTTTTCCAGAGCATTGACCATCTTGCTGAGCTTGGCCATTTCAGTTTCTAAGGCCTTTTGTCAGATGTAGATCTACTCGGAGGTAAGTCTATCTCCTGTCTTCGGATCCAGGTTAGTCACAGGTGCTTGTTCTGCTCTAACTTCAATGACACTTTCTCCGGCAAAGTCATCAGCTCTCCTTGGATTAGAGGTCACCCGGTTTGTTCTAGCTAGTTCGGCTCTAGCTCTTTTGGGACTCTTTTCTTGATGTCCCGGGAGTTAGTTCTCTGATTGATCAGATGACGAAGGTCATTGTCTCGGATCACTTCCCCAATTCATTCCTTGACCGGTCTTCTCTCATGCCTTGATTGTGCAGGCTCGGCTTGTTCTGGAGTGGGTTGCTGAGGTATAGGCTGAACATTGTTCGAGCCTAAACATCCTTGAATGACATTTAGTAGCAAGCCGAATTGATTGCCATTCATACCAAATTCATAAGGAGAGATGGCCGTCCCATTCGGCAAAGTGAAATTCCTTTCGACTAGCGACCCATGCACTCCTGACAAAGGAGGTTGTTGGGCCGGAGGCACCGAGTCTCTCTCGGTGAGATTCGGAGGAGCTTCTTGTGACGAGCGGATGTTGTATGGCCATCACTGGGTTGGCTCCTCCTTGCTCGGACGGTAGCCCGAGTTGCTGTTGTCTTCCGAGTAGGTGGTCTACCCCGAGGACGTCCTACTGGAATTCCCCCTGAAGGTGATGCGATCCAAGCCGATTTCCTTAGTCTCGCCATATTTTCCGAATAAAATAGTTGATTCGAAAGTCTTAGCTTTTTGCTTGGTTCCCACAGACGGTGCCAATTATGTTGAGGTAAAAGCCCCAACCCTCAGATGTTACTAAAACCAACTAACTCTTCGATTCTTGGAAGACCTCGGATGATGCAAACTCCAGTCCTTGCACCCGAAGCTCTAGATCCGGACATGCACAAATGACTAGAGGGGGGGGGGGGTTAGAACCTTTAGATTCGATTTTTCTTGGATCAAACCGGATGTGAGACTTTACTCGAGAGTGATTGTATGTCAACTCTGTATAATTGAAGATATAAAGCTTATAATAAAGTGAGAAGATCAAGTGAGCTTCCTGGCTTACCTTGAGAAATGATCCCTATTTATAGAGATTAATACCCATCTTGGGTTAGACTTATTGGATTGTGCCAAGTGTTGCTCCAAGATTAGGCCAATAGAGCTTAATTAAGCCCGTGGATCATATGATTGTCATAACCCATATAGCTTTTTGGGCCTCAGGGCTAGATTATTCATTTTGTAGAATATTTGAGGGCACCGTAGTTTTCCTGTTCATAGATACATCCGAGGCCATGGTTCCGGATCAATGTGTTCGGAACTGGTTGTGCCCTCCGCTACTGATGTGTTATGATTTGCCACACTTGGTTCTCTTTAGGTCGGATGTATTCATAGGTGATAGTGGTCCGGACCTAGTTCTCCACGGATGTAACGTTTCGGTCCAAGCGCGTCCATATCACAGTATTCTCGTACGTTCTGGCCAAGCTTGACCTGGATGGTCGGAGGCTCGGATCCGTGGAGCGACGGACGGCTTTGTCCGTCGTAATTTTATGACGGATTAAAACATCCGTGGATAGGCTTAACAACGGACAATATCTGTCGTTAGTAAGTAGCGATTCGTCGCTACTTAACGACGGACATTATCCGTCGGTAAGTTTCGTCAGCATAAGCCAACATTCTTGTAGTGATAGGTGCGGCCGCACCCCCAAGCTTCCGATTTTTTTGAGTATATATGTGTAGTTCTTTTTGAAATTGACACCCAATATTTTTTGTCCAATAAAGAAATTACTCCCTCTTATTATATGTTGTAATAATTTGCTAGATGGAAATAAATGTATTGTGTCACAATGTCTATCGAACGATTGTCTCTAAATAAATTATTTAGAAATAACATATATATTATTAATAAAATTATTAATGTTATTAATCAAGCATATGTCGTTAGCAACATAAATGTTGTTGTAATATGAATAGTTTCGCCCCCACCACAATTATGCTGGGGAACAATATGTTTATTGTCTCATATTCGGACGTGACGGCCAAATTGTGGTGGTAAAAAACCACGGGCACTCTGTTTTGTGAAATTGCGAAGATGCTATTGGGGATATTGTCGTGAGGCCAAATTGTATATTGTCGGAGGCGAAATTGTATCTTAACGGTTTTGTCGTGGTAGAATGTTTGACCAAATGGACAGGAGGATTCGATGCATGTGAGGTGATACTGATGGTGAGCTACTGTAGCCAATGGAGTCTTTGTTTATGTACGTGCTGCATTTTCGGTTCATAAAATTTATAGTAAACGATATTTACATAATTTATCAATATATAAATTATAATAGTAATAAAATCATTCATATTACTAATTAATATATTTACATTAATAATTAAATTAATTTTTATTGTAATACGAAAAACATTAATATTAAATTGAAAATAAAAATTAAATATTTATAATTTTTTTGATATTGTAGGTCTATCTCTAATTAAATTATGAGAAATGTTCACACAATCCCCTTTATAAATGTTACTTGAATGCTTGGGTCCCATCATTTTAGCATTTAGTTGAGGTCAGTTTTCAGCTAAAATATTAAGTTTGTGTATGATGCCTTATTTATCCCCCTATTTAAGCATTCCTTTAAAAATACAATTCTTTTTAATTAATTTGTTTCAAATATTTTGTTATTTAAAATATTTATATATATTTTTTGAAACGGCTAAAGGGTGACTTGAACCACCAACCTATTGGTTAGAGGTGAAGCGTCTTACCAACTGAGCTGCACTTCATTGTAAATATTAATATATATTGCTTCAATGTAATTTATATAACTTTCAAACTATAACAAAATAAACCCCATATTATTATTCATTTTCATATTTTCAACCATCATCTTCTTTTTTTTTTTCAAAATGGCAAATGAGTGTCTTGAACCTCCGACCATTGCTTGGAGGTGAATCGTCTTACAAACTAAGCTACGTTTCATTGGCATCCATCATCTTCTTCAACTCATTAAGAAAAAGTAACAAGAAAAAACCTCTAATGGAAGCACCCTTTCTCAATGTTAAGTTTGTTTTATTTTATTTAGCGGACTGGACGACCAATGGGTCGGACGCCAATGAATACATAAAACCAACTGCACACCTCCATATTGAATAGCAGTCTACCTCGGATGCATTGTCCTGATATCGCACAGATCACTTCGACTAACCGGGCAAGCCGAGGACGAACAATTGAGGTAAATCTCTCAACCCTTAGATTCCCGATCCACAAGGCCATTCCTACAAGGTGAAAAAGATTCCCGACCCACAAGGCCATTCCTACAAGGTGAAAAAGATTAAGCTGCCCCTCATAGCTCACCTAGATATTGGGTTAAGATAACCTAATGGACTATGAACTTCTAAGAGCATAGGTGCTTTATCCAAGACATGCATACACCTGTAAACATCTTATGAGTTTCCCATTTTATATTGATAATTATATATATAGCATACAAGTTCCCATAACTTAGGTAAATCATATCATACACTCTTCCCCATATCTTTCATAGAGTTGACTCACGAGTAAAGTCGTCATCCGGTTTGACACTAAGCAAACCGAATCTACGTACCTCTCTAACCCCCTCCCCTCCCAGCCGTGTAGTCTCGTCTTAGGTTTGCACCATATAACCTTGGAACCTAAAAGCACTTTGGAAGACCTATATAGGCGACTCAGAGGATTTATGATCAAGCTTTAGTTTAATCTTAGTGTTGTTCACACCCCAACATTATGAACGCAAAATTTACTCTAAGAGTTTATAAAATATGTCATTTTAATTCCATATATGTTTGAAACTTTTCATTTTAATTTTACTTTTATCACAATTCTTTTTTCTCGAAAGAAATTGAAATATATTGAAGCTCGAGTGAGAGCACAAAAATCCAAGGGACATACCCCTGACAACGTACACAACTTCGGAAACAAATAATTTGAAAATAATGTATGATCAAAATAGTAGATAATTAACTAAAATGTTAAACATCGAAAGGAAAGGGTATACTAATAAGTACGGAGTACAAATTTATAATTTTATATTATATATAAAAAGAAAAGCGGATGGTTGGATGACGGGTTGTAACCGGCTCAACTGACCTCAGATGGGTTAAAAGGATTTTTTTTTGATTTACATAGCAAATAGTCTCTCAAGATAGAACATCAGTATCAGAATCAAAGTTATAGTACTCAAATGGTGACTCGACGAACTAATACAATAAAAGAGTTTTCTGGCTTTACAAAATTTAAGAGAAGGAAAGAAGGATGGATTTCCGAATCGGGAGGGGGGGGGGGGGCTATTTATAGTTTCGAAGGGTTGAGTCTGGCAGGTACAACCATTCGCAAACCAAAACTGCAAATGAGTTGCAACTTCTGGGTGTCCGAACGGACATGTCCGCCTGGTTTCTGGCCCAACTAAAACATAGTTGGTTTCTGGCCCAAAAAGATTATAATCAATTCTAGACCGCGACCCGTGAACCCACGACTCGGGTGCGTGTGTAGGAGCATCTAGCTCCTCCACCCTTAAAAATCATGGATGCCCTAAGGGTCCAATACCTTAACACAAGCCTTGGTCTATTATTTAGTTTATTTTTCTTCAATTTTAGTCATGTGTGACTTATTCCATTTTAACTTTTGACATTACATATTTAATGCATCAACCAATACACTTTGAACTTCAATATCTCTTTAACCATTCAATGAATTTTAGTAATTCTTTTTCAAGTATCTTCTACTATTATAGTAGATTATACATATTTAAAAAGAATGTATTCTTAACGTGTGGGGCTTATTTCATTGAAGTGTAAAGTTATGAACTAACTTATTTGGTGACTAAAATTCCAACATTAATGCACGTCCCATTTCGATCGCACGGTCATTGTGTACTGCACGCAGAATGATATATTTTCCTTCAAATCATCACATGTACGTTCATGCACATTTTCTCTGTATTTTTATGCACATTCTAATCGATTCAAAAATTACTTTAAAGGAATCATTCTAAAAATTTGGAGCTCGTTTAAAATACAATTAAAGTGCACATCAATCCCCATTCAATACACGTTACATATTAACCGTTTTACATATTCCATTCAGATTGTAATCTCCATTTAGAAATATAAGTCAAATAACACTTTATTTCAAATAAAATTACCACTATAATTCAATCCCATCACCTCATGCTATAACTCCTCATACACCATATCGTGCACGTGCTCTCTCTCAAGTCTCAGCCTTCAATAGTTACGGATGACGACGCATCGTCATGCATTTTTGCTGCAGTGGTGACACGCCGTCGTCACGTCGTGAATGCCACGTCTTTTTTTATTTTAATTCAAATTTCAAAATTCAAAATTCAAATTCAAATTCAAATACAAAATTCAAAATTCAAATTCAAAATTCAAAATTCAAAATTACAAACTAGGCACACGACGGAAAGTAAAATACAAAGAAACTGCGAAAGGTAAAAAAATACAAACTCGACACACTACAGAAGCGATCCTTCGCCATTAGCTCGATTCAAACAGCCGTTTGCCAAGTGCATCTACGTGTGCTTTAACCTCATCGGGCAAGTTGGCGTAGTTTGCTATAAGTGTCAAGTACGTGTCCATCATCTTCGCCTTTGCCATACGCTCCATGTTCTCGCGAGCAAGCTCCAAATTTTGTTTTTCAACTTGAAGGAATTGTGGATAATTCTCACTAAAGCCGGTTATTCCCTCGCCGAAGGCATCCATGGAAGTGTTACCGGAAGTGACATTCTTAGCCAACTTCTTGGCCTTGTCACGACCAATGGGACGTTTGGTACTTGCCGCACTATCATAACCCTGATTCCGCTTACTTCCGCTACTGCCACTTGCACCTGCTGATTCCATCGGTTGATCACCTACATCAACATTGTCACCCTCAAACTCATCCTCCCCAGTTGGTACAAACTTCTTTATGGTTTCCTCCAAGTTCATCTTCAGTCACCTGCTTTCGTATTTTTTGAGATATTACCGTTTTAAAACGGATATAATTCGAATTTAAAAAAAAATTAAAAAAAGAAGCAATGTTGTTGCCACGCCGCGTCAAAACACGGCGCGCTCGTGACCAGACATCCTGTATACTAAACAAGCCAATTAGTACCAACTGTCAGGGGCGCACCTGGAAGGGCGTGAGCGCCCCCAACCTCAGAATCTTTTTTTTTATAGGTAATAGTTTTGTAAAAAATTAAATTTCGATCCCTCAACCCTAAAAAAATCTTCATATATATAATTTTGGCCCTCCGAAATTGAAATTTTACGTCCGCCCCTGCCAACTGCCCTCATGAAATAGTTTGGTCACGAAAATCAGAGAGATAATAATAGTTTAAACAAAGTTAATCATGAGTTAGGTGGGAGGCTAACCATAGATTAGATGACTTTGTGTTATAAATATAGGGTCACATGATTATCTCAATTAAAGAAATGGTTGGTTTTGTATGATACCAAAGTATCCATAAGGAAACTTCATTAGAAAACGGTTGGTGTAGGCCTATTATATACTATATTGCGTTCTAATGATGAGTAGATGCCCAGATTTGGGGCTAATTGACAAATGTAAGGTCTCTTACTACTGATTGCACCATGTGAGTGCCTATTGAACTAATTAACTTTGTTGTGTCGAATATGAGAAAAGTTAAGGCCTTTCATAATTAGATCAGTATAGATCAGTAGCAGGTGGTTGAGTTGATAGATGTAGGAAACTGGGAAATGCCTTGTTCAACAATTTGTCTTTTCATCGTGTCCTTAATTTTCAATTTATATAGTTCAAGTCTCACCTAGGAAAACCCTTGTTCAACAAACGTGCCCGAGGTATAAGATGGTAGAGTAGAGATTTTATCTACAATGGAGTGTTAATTTGTCTAATTAAGTATGTAATTCACCAAATTGAATTATTAATTACTTTTTCCAATCCATTAAAAGCATCATAAACTCTCGCTTTCTATTAAATTAAAAAAATTCTAATAAAAAAATACTTGTAAGAGTTATTATATGGAAAAAAAATTCATTAATAGTACCCTATGTTGTACCATTTCACGTTTTGGTACCTTTGTTTGACGCAACACAATTGTTATACCTTTCGTTAACTTCCCGTCTAATTTTACTACTTCATTAGTCGGAATTGACGACTCCGTCAATTATGACCGAATTAAGGCGAATTACAACGAATGGGTCCAAAATTCCGTCACTATAATTTTGATCTATTTTTTTAAGTGTATTTTAATTTAGAATGTTTTAAATAATATTGTAAAAGATAAGTTCACCTTTAAAAGGCCATCTCTGTCAATTAGAATGTCCAAAATCAAAGTCTCCCAAATTAAAGTGAATATTTAATAATATTTCATCCTTAATTACAATACTTTAATTTTTAATTTTTGATGTATAATTCAAATCAATCAAAAATCTTATTAATGTTTTAAGTTTAAGTTAATATGTAGTAGATAGAAATTAAAGTTATTGACTAATTGAATGTAAATGTATATCACTTATTTAATGGGTGTCTAATGCTACGAGTAATATATATGAAGCAAACAAGCACTTAAAAAAAGTGATATATTTGGATTTTAAAATGATCTTACGAGTGTTGTAATAACATAAATAAAGAGATATGTAAATGTGTTACAATGAAAAATAGATCATTATTAATGAAGTAGGAAGTGGATTAAGTTTATCACCATTCAACTGAACTTAAACACTATATTGTAGTTCCAATTTATTTTTGGGCATTCTAATTGACAGAGATGGCCTTTTAGAGGTGAATTTGTCTTTAAGAATTTTATTTAAAACATTCAAAATTAAAATACACTTTAAAAGAAAATTAAAAAATTCAGTCAAAACTTTAGTGACGGAATTTTGAATCAATTCGTTGTAATTCGTCTTAATTCGGTAAAATTCAGTCAAAATTGACGGAGCCGTCAATTCCGACTAACAACGTAGTAAAATTGAACGGAAAGTTAACGAAAGGTATACTTTTAATAAATTATGTTATGATTTTAAGTAGTTAGAATTCAAAGTTTTAGTTAAAGTTTTAACGCTTTTGTTAATATTTTAATACATGATATGGTGGTTTACATGCGTCAGTATTATATGCTTCATTTATAGTTTTTAACTTATTTTAGTATTTTTTTAAAGAGATCTTGTGGTGGTTTTAAGAAGTTACATGATAGTTTTTAAGGTGGTTTGTATAATTTTAAATGAAAGTCGAATATCATTAAACAAGTTTTAAAGTGTCAGACATATCATTAAAACATCAATGTACAATTTTAAATAGCATCCAATCATTAAACTTGTTACGAATAATTAATAGGACTTTGAAGATAGTCATGGTTGACTGATAAAAAAGAGGAAATTTGTTAGGAATATATGTTATTATTTTATCAATCACCATATGACTTATCTTAATACATAAAGGTGATTAGTACTCTTAGTTCACTTGAACATTGTAAATGAGGAAATCACTTAGTATGTTAGTCTAGTAAATTTTGTATTAAGATTATTAGGTCTCTGAATATAATGTTATAATTTGAAGAAGGCCATAAAGAAGGATCCTCGCAATGAATTTCAATCGAAGATTGAAGACTGAAAATTGCACAAGTTTTGAAGACTAAAAGGTTAAGACTCCTCAAATAGACTATGATCAGAAAACATATTGTATAGTGTATATATTGAACAAAAGAAGTCTTTGAACATATGACATCACCGGGAACAAGAGCATGCGACCTTTCATAAAGCCTCATGTGTCCGTTAAGACTACATGACAGGATAGTACAAAGCATTTATTACAGCGGCTAGAAAGTCATTCCATGCATAGTCATATCTGAAAATGAGAAAGGGACTTCTTAGTACTCATTTTGAGATATAAATGAATTGAATTTTGAGTATGTCTAATGGATACTATTCAAACGACTCTCATATTCATCTATAAATATCACCACTTAGGAGCTGAAAAATACATACATGAACTACACTCATATCTACTTACAAGCAAGTAACCTCTCAAGAATCTCACTACCATTCTCCAAGCTTACTGTTGCGATTGAAAAGCTCGAAGAATCACTAGTAGTTCTAAGTATCCTGAACCTTTAACAAGAGATTGTTATTCGTGAAAGAGTTGAACTTTCGAATGCCAGTCTGAAGCTAATTCTCCAGAACGGATACCAATTACTTGGTCAATAAAAGAGAATCTACCATTCATTGAATAAGTGTATCAAATAATCCTATCTATTCAAAGCTCTCTGAAAATATAATTGAAAAGTTATACAAGAAACTTTCCTGACAATCAACTTATAACCAACATCATCAAGGTGTAGAGTTCAGGAAGTACTTGATTTGAGAAATCAAGGAATAACTTCGAGGTTATCTTAAGTACAAGAAGTACTTGGCTCGAGGAGCTAGGGAACAACTAACTTAGAAGGAACATTTGGCTGGTAACCATTTTGAAAGTATGTATGTCCTAGAGACAACCATTTATAAGGATGATATATATTATGATCATATTCAGTTTATTATTGTTTAATAATATTGTTATTGGACTTGCAATTTGTTGAATTGATTATTTGGTTGTTTGAATAATTCGATAAGATGTTCCCTTGGACTATGCGATTATCACCAAGTATGTGAGAACTTGGATGACATAACGTAAGTCTTAAATAGCCCCAGTCGAGTGTCATTGAGATTTGGGATATCAATGAGACATTAGAGATTGGCATGTGATCTGCATCATATTCTTGGAGAATGTAGTAGCTCTCACGACTACGAATGACTTGGTC
>JAYMSP010000861.1:0-40045 GCA_036897095.1 Plantago elongata | reverse complement strand
CAGACCGAGTATCATTAGTTTGGCCTTGATATTTAGTTTTATGATTTTGCTTACCCGAGAACTGTTGATTGAATCGGGGCTGAGAGGATGAGCGAGCCAAATGAGCAGACACAGCAAGGTCTGTGGCAGTCACATCAAGGTTGTTCACAAAGTGCTCATGTGCATTAAGAAGATCAAGTAATTGCAGAAAAGAAACAGAATGTGAGAGAGCACGAATTGAAGCGGTGATATCACGAAATTTGTGTCCAAGTCCATTGAGGGCATGAAGCATAAAATCATCATCAGAAACCGGTGAGTCAATTAAGGCAAGTTCATCTGCCTTTGCTTTAAGCGATTGCAAAAATTCTGCCACCGAACGGGATCCAATTTGTGCACAGGAAAGGTCAGATTTAAGTTGCATCACCCGAGCACGTGAGCGACTAGCAAAGATCTGATGGAGTCCACTCCACGCAGCCATAGCAGAGGTGTATGACGAGGCGTACGGGATTACTTCGTCAGTCAGAGAGCCTTGAATGGTGGCTAAAACGATCTGATCCTGGCGAAACCAGGCCTTCCAAATAGGGGATTGCAGCAGAGGTTCAACAATCGTGCCATCGACATACCCTTGAAGGTCATGCTCATTGAGGATTGCCATCAGCATGGACCGTCACTGGGGAAAATTATTTCGGGTCAACTTATGTGAGATGGGAAAAGGAGTGGAGATGACGGTGATTTGGATGTCAATGGACTGTTTTGGAGCTGTGGTGGTATGGGTAGCGGTGGAGGTCTGTTCATCAGTGGACATGGTGGATGGCTGCAATTAAGGACTGGATGAGTAGTTATATGGGAGGGTGGAGTCGCATAGGCAGAGCAAGGCTGCCGGCGGCTGCAGAGGAAAAAAAAAGGCAGTGGTTGTAAAGAGGAACTAGGTATAAGCGTGTACCCAGGAATTAGTATGATACATATAAGAGAAATATTCTGTGTGAATAAGTTGTATATTTACTAAGGTGAGGTCACCTATTAATACAATTACAGGAGAATAATTTTTAAAAATATCTACAATCTTTTTTAGCCAAGAACTATGCACAACCAAATTAATTTCATATCACAAAATTCTGTTAGGAATATTCTAGAGGAATTCATTCCTTAATATTTCAATGGCCCTCCAGGTCTTCAGATTTTGATTACAAACTAATTTTACAAACATTGGTTCAGACCAAGTCATCATAATTTGATCACACTTGAGTAAATGCAAATTAAAATCTTTTGGACGCTTGATTTAGCTTGCTTTTGTACAGCTCCACTGCCACCTCCCCACGTGTTGTTTTAGAATCCTCCTGCAATATATTTGCAGTACAATCAAAAACCCATAAAAACCAATTTATATTGCTATGAAAGATAGTATATTCCAAATATATTGCAGGAGGATTCTAAAACAGCACGTAGGGAGGTGGCAGTGGAGTTATACAAAAGCAAGCTAAATCACGAGATCACTTAGAGCACCAGCTCAAACAACTGGTTTCTTCATCTCGGATTCTATTTGGTTCTCGATAAAGTTGCTCCTCGATCGATTTTGGCACGGTTTGATTGTACTGCTTAATAAAATCCGTAAGCGTTAAGCTTGGTTTGACATAGAGTTTCAAAAGTGCGTTGATTGACTCTGCACGCTGAGTAGTTGTCATACCGGCCAAGAAAAAATCGCGAAAATAAGTCTGAGCCAACAATCTTCTCTTTTCATATATGTCAACCACCCATGGACGATCAGCCACATCAAATTCTTGAATCAACTCTGCCCATAATTTCTCGAATCTTCCACAGGGCAACATTTAGCAGCTAAATGTGCAAATCTACGAGCAAAATTACCAGCTCTCACTTGTTGGTTTGCATTCCGGTCTAAATGCCAAGTGCACAAACGGTGAGGTACATTAGGTAATTCTTTTCTCAATCGCAGAGCAGATTGAAGCATCTTGGTATGTGAGCACTGCACATAGAAGCTTTTTCTTCATACTTGAAATGAATGTTCGAAGTAACCACCGATAGGATTTTATGGTCTCTTTGTGTAATATCCCAGCCCCAAAGATACAACTCATACGGTGATTATTAACCCCAGAAAATATTACCAACGGGAAGCGACAAGTGTTAGTTTTGTAGGTACTATGAAAAACTAGCACATCGCCAAATGCTTCGTACTCTGACTTTGACATTGAGTCACACCAAAACATATTAGCCAAGGTACCATCACTCGTTTTGGTATACCTTAACTCGAGCCCTTCATCATGCGACTTCATCCCCTCGAGAAAACTAAAAGATGTACACATCCCCCGCATTAATCACTTCCAACCTTTTCTGGTTCAGGAAATTATAACCTGCCTTCCTCGTAAATGATAGTTTCCCTGCCCCACCCAACATGTATTGCAATAAATCCATTGCTTGTGAAGAAGGTCTCATTCCACCTTCTCTTAAGTGGACTAATGAAGACTTGTCATACGGAGTCAAGTACCTGAGAATTTGCAAGTGCTACATCATTAAAATGTTGTGATATATTTAAATAATGTTGAACACAACGAATACAGCTGAGTACACAAATAATACACATGGGAGTCATACATGTTACACTTTAGACGACGCTTCGTCTCGTTATTAGTAGCTAGTTCATGATTGTGTAGTGGCTCAAATTTTGTTACTACATAATGTCCATTATGGAGTGCTATTCGGAAGGATGCATTGCAGTCACACCTTGTCTTCGGTTTGGGCTCTCGCACAGGATCATTACCATTGGGCTTTCTATGTCCTTCGCCAGAGCAAACCCATTCTCTAAATTTAATGACCCCAGATTCCTTATTGATTCTAAGGCTTTGTTTCCGGACGTCAAAGCCACATTCATTGGCATACTCATAATAAAATGTTTCGCCATCATCTACACTTTCAAACACCGACTCCAAAACTTTTGCGACAAAATCAATATCTGGTTCATAGTTGCTAATATTAGGGTCATTGCTTGGGTTCCTAACATGACCTTGCCATGGGATGCTTGACTCGTCGAATTCTGCATCGAACATGGTAGATGATAAATTGGCCTATACAAAATAACAAAGTATTGGGGCCGTAATTATTCCCTGGAAGAGCAAAACTGTGTTATTTTCAGCAGAATATTACCCCATCAACTCAATCTCAATAACCCACAAGAGAATCCCAAGCCGAGATAAAAAGATGAGCACACAAAAGCTTAGAAAACAATATGGACTGACATAAACAAGGTTCTTCAAGATGATAGAGAAACAAAATATTGCAATACAAGATTTCTTACAAAGAATAATCCAGAAATTATGATCTGTGATTGACATGAATAACTCAAGTCAGCCTAGAGTCATGCTTGGATCTCAACACGGAAAAATATTTCCCTCTCTAGAAGATGATGCAATCATGAGCACACTTGATTGCACTATTGCAAACTATGAGCATTTACTACTTGAATACGGATTAAGCAACATAGATGCTCTCAATAATACCACAAGAACAATTAGACAACAACTAGATTGTAATCCTGGAGGCTGGAACAAAGAAGTGAGATTCTGCTAGCCTAAAGAATCTTTTACAATTTTGGCTCATCATGAATACACAGATTATATCCGCATCTACGTCTCGCTCTTACAAAATCATATCCTGGCATGCATCGATATATATTTTCCCACAACAATCACAGATTATGCAAATCAAAGTAAAATCAGCATACTCTTACAGGGCAAGACTACAACACGGTTAAATAGACAAATATATATTGCATCGCAGAGATTCTGTTGTGTTGTTTACAACATATAGAAAAAGGTGAAGCAGACCAACCAAGAGGAGTAGCCAAAGTGCTTACCTGAATAACTTGCTCATGCCAATATAACACAAAACAAAGTATTCAGGACTCAGGAGAATAACAAACCATACATGCTCCTACTCCATACAAGGTCCTATAACTGAAGAAAATCAATGAACAAAATTTTCCAGCGAAATTTCAAATAGAGTCAACGATCGAATAGATCAAACAGAGGTAAAGCATTTGATAAGACAAGCAATAGCAATGAAAAATCAAAATGAAATGAGTAAAATCGTACACACAAGCAGAATTAAAAATTCAAAAATCACCATTGCTTTGGTTTGAAGTAGAGAAGAATGTCAACAACAGAAAGAAATCGAAGGGAGATGAACCTCGATAAAATTGGAGAATCTCGGGCTTCCAACTTTTGCGTTTGAAGATCAGCAGAGCAGAGGAGTAGAAGACCAGCGTCGAAGATGAACATGAAGGCGGAGAAGGGAGGTGCAGGGAGAAGAAGAGAACAAAGTAGGCGGAGAAGAAAATGAACAGAGCAGACGGATCAAGGCGGAGAAAGAAAGAAAAAGGCGGAGGAGGAAGAGAAGAGACGTTTTTCACTTATTTTTGCTTAAATTATCAATTGTATTTTATCCGGTGGTCAAGATTGAATTGTACTGAAATGAATAGTTTAGATTCAAAGTACAACTTTATCTAATGTTAGTTTCAATACAACCTTATCTGATACTATAATTAGTACGACTACTATCTCATTTTAACAAGTCGTACGACTACTATTTCACCGTAAAAATCCTCACTGTTACTATTTCACCGTAGAAACCTCTAAATTTTTAATGGAACGAATAAACTAGACGTTGTTTAAATAAAAACAAAAACAACTAGACCATTTTTGAAACTTAACCATCGCGACCTCTTTTCACTTAAGTTTAGGTCAAAAACTCAAATCGCAACTCCTAGAATTGAATCATCAGCGAGATAAGTAGAACATTCCCCGCGTCTCGTGATTATTGATCTACTGCGGTTAGTGCGGATTGGTCATTGCTCCACTCACCGCCGCTGCTGCTTCCGCTTGCCTCTTCTCCGTTCATCTAATCGTCTTCTTCTTTGTCGACGGCACTCTGTTCCACTGCTCTGCTCTAGCCGACTCGGTTCAGTAATATGCTTGCTAATATCTCTTTAATTTCTCCATTTCTCAAATGACTTTCTATTGCTTTCAATTCTAGTTCTTCATTCAAGCAGCACACTACTTGTTACGTTTATTACGTCTTGTTCAACAATTGTAATTGTAATGCTATATTTCACGTTTATTATGTCTATTATGTTACAATTTCAATTTTTAGATATGATATGATACGATACGATACATCTGGAATGGAAGCAGCAGGCTCTGAACTCAAATTTAATGGGTGCAATATGTAAAAAAAATATCAAATTGAATAAAGTCTGGTTAATCGAACTCCAATGTTGAATTGAATTAATGTAATATTTTTATATCTTGAGTATAACATTTTAGATAAAAAAAATGATAATAAAATATAATTAACAATTATATTTATTAATAAAATATTAAAATTTATATCACTCGTTAAAAAAGGAATAAAATTAATATGTTATATATTAAGGTCCAAGGTCCGTTGGAATTTCAGGGGTGCGGGCGCACCCATCCGCACCCCCTTGTCTTCGCCTGAATGGAAGGATGGTGTTGTAACAAACTAACAATGGACTTTACTGTATTTCTCTATATCCCTAGGTTTAAGAGATGTTCTTCAAAAATTTACTTATCTGTATTTCAATTCATACTTACCAATTTGAGCTATTAGATAAATATATAGATGAGGAAATTTAAGTGACCGTTTTGTATAGAATTGGAGTTGAATTATTTGAATTGAGACTATTCAGCTTACTGTATCTGTATCTGAATTGAGACTATTCAGCTTACTGTATTCTTTTGAATGGTGTTATAACTAGGGGTGAGCAAAATCAGGACCGGACCGAAAAACCGGGCCGAAAAATCGGTCCTCGGTATGGAGGATATCAAGATTTCGGTCCTTGGTCCGGTCAGGTCCAAAAATCGATAAAATCGCGTGTCCACTGACCGGATCGATTAGACTATATATATGTTTTTAACCCTAACCCAACCCCAAGCCCCAATTCTAATTTCCAAACACACAGACGCCACACAGGAGACACAGCCACTCAATCCCAATTACCACTTCCCTCTTATGCTTCATCCTCTCCCTCCTCTCCCTTCTCCTCTCTCCATCTATACCACCACCTTCCGATATCGTAACCTTCCTCTCCTTCTCCCTCTCTCCACCACACGCGGAATACGCCCGCCTTTCAACGTGCCGAGCAGCTTGAAATCGACCTTTCTCCGCGCGACCTCGTCCTTGAAATCGACCTTTCAACGATGGCTACTTGAAACAGTTATTATTGGATTTCTTTTGTTTACCTCTGCTTACATTTACGTCTTGTGTATGAGTGTATCTATCTAACTTTTCTTGGACTGTTGATGATTGAACCAAAATGCTTGTATTTATGTAGAAACTCATTTTTTGCTGTTCTAATTACAAAGGATTTTCTCCACATCAATGCATCCGAAAGGTGTTTTCTAAAAGCATCACTCAAAATAACAAAGGTGAGTTGAGGTAATTTGATGGCAATGTGGTAAGAAAGCAGTTACTGGGCATTTTTGTACCACAACTTGGCTGTGTTGTGGTCTTTTGTGGGTGAGCATGTGCATCTTTTGTGGTTTAAGTTATTGGATTATGTAGCAACGTCAAATGTCCAGAGACAAAGCTTGATAACTATGTACGATAGTATTATTTTATAGGTCAATATATTCATGTTTCGGCAAAAAAAAAAACTCATTTTTTGTTGTTATGTTTTTGCTATTATTTTTAATTTTAAAAGTCGATCCGTTCGGTCCAAACCCGAAATCGGACCGACTTTTTCGGTCCGGTCCGGACCTGGACCGATCCAAAATCGATCCGGTCCTCAAAATTAAAAAAATCAAAATTCGGTCCGGTTCAAAATCGGTCCGGGCCCGGTCCAGTCCGGGTCCAGATGCTCACCCCTAGTTATAACTTATAACGGTGGAAATGATTCTGTTTATGTATGTTTGAATGGTGTCTACTGTCTAGTGCTGGGAATTGACTAGGGTTCGGTCTTTTTTCTTCTTCACAGTTTTAGTATATACCTCTTTCAGCAAAACGATTTCTTCGTTCCTCTCTTTTCCTCTTCCGCCTCTATCACCACCACTACATCCGTTCATCGCCGCCCGACCCTCCACACTCCGATTAACACCATCGCCGTCCACCTTCTCTCGCACAACTCCCCAGCGACCTCCGAGTCCTTCACCACCACCACGGCGATTCGAATTGATTTGTTGTACTCTGTTTTCTGCTTCTGTTTGCTCGAACTGCTCGTTCCTTCCACCTGCCTTCTCTAAAATTGCTTTGCCTTGTTAATTTGTTGGTCGATTTGTTTATTGAATGTGTATGTGTTGTTCATTCAATTTCAGCGCGTATGTGTGTGCTATCCACTCACCGCCTCTGCTGCTTCCACTTGCCTCTTCTCTGTTCAACTAATCGTCTTCTTCTTTGTTGACGGGCACTCTCTTCCACTGCTCTGCTCTAGCCGACTCGGTTCGGTAATATGCTTGCTAATATCTCTTTAATTTCTCAAATGACTTTCTGTTGCTTTAATTATATTTCTTCATTTAAGCAGCGCACCACTTATTAGTTATTACGTCTATTCATTACTACTTTTAGTTTCGTTTATTTCTCTAAGAATGGAGGAGATGTTACAAATTTGATAGAGGAGCTTTAAATCACTTTACTCTATGTATGTGTGTACTATTTCAATTCATAGATATGATATGATATGATACGTCAGGAATGGAATGATGTTGTAACAAACTAACAATGGACTTTACTGTATCTATCTATATCCCTAAGTTTAAGTGATGTTCTTAAACTTTTGAGATATCTGTATTTCAATTCATACTTACCAATTTGAGCTAGATAGATTATAGATATATATAGATCAGGAAATTCAGTAATCTGTATGTTAATTGAGCTTTTACTGTATTCTTTTGAATGGTGTTGTAACAATGGAAATTATTCCATCTATGTATGTTTGAGTGGTGACTACTGTCTACTTGAGTTTTTTCATTACCTAGTATTGATGATGCAAATGCTAAGCCTCATATCTCTTCCACCTCATTAATCACCTCATTTTCTCTCTTTTATTTTCGAATAGTTAATTTATCAATTATAAAATTACTTCCCGTCAGTTAGCCCAGGGTTAATTTTTTTCTTGGATCCACCCATCTTAAACCCTATCAAGAAATTTGAAATCCAGCTCTGTAACCAAAATCTTAATCCTAATACCTTGGCTACCCAGCCGCCATATTTTCTTTTAAGGGGAGAAGCTCATAGCTTTTAGTGTTTACTCTACTGGTGGTAAAACCCTACACTATTTAGCTTTTCTTCATAACTAGTGAAATGTAACTTTTTTACTGCTAATTGTCCATATTGATTTTCTTACTATTATGTACTTGGTCTTGAAAAATTATGTCGTCTTTTTATGTTGTTCATGCTAATTCAGATTGATTGTGTTCACTTTGTCTTTCCATAATCTGTATATCACACTATTTTAGAGCATATTGAGAATTTGATTGGTTCTTGGTTTATATAAAAAATGTGTGAAACTAGATTGAATTTTGTTGTGGGTGTCATTGACATGTTAAAAACATTGGAGTGTGGGGACTAATTTGTAACTGTACAATTTTGCAGGATAGTTTATGGAATTCACCATTTTGTGAATGTCAAAGAGAAATGGACAACTGAGTTGGAAAGATCGTACAAAGAGTTGTTCAGCCGATTTACATCTCTAAAACCCTCTACACACACCTGTAACGATAACCGCCAAAAGTGCTGCAATTTAACAATTCAAACAACACTGCTTATAGCAAAGCCTCGGCCAAATCGACATACCCAAAGCCCTTTCCAACCAAACAAACCCCATAGTAGTTGACATGGAAAACGATCCGTTCTCCTCATCTTCCTCACTCTTCTCCTTCAAAACCACCCGCCCACTGGATGACACTGTTTTCTACTCCATCTACCCTGACTCCTCTCTATCCACCACAGCCGCCTCACTCCAATCCCTCCACCTTGAAATTCTCCACCACATCTCACCCCTCACAGATAGCTACATCTGGCAACACCAACCCTTCACCCTCTCAATAAACTCCTCCCCCATCCCCCACCTTTCCGGCCACGTCCGATATGGTGACAATCTAGAAGACGAGTGGTTCGTCGTCTTCCTCATATTCCACATCTCCAAAACCTTCCCAAACCTCTCTATCCAGCTCCACGATTCCGATGGTGAGTTTCTATTAATAGAAACCGCATTTCATCTCCCCAAATGGCTTAATCCCGAAACCTCCGAAAACCGCATATTCATCCGCCGTGGCCTCCTTCACATTATACCCCAGAAAAAGTGTCCTTCCACTCCTCGTTTAGAAGATGCTTTGAATTTTTTGATTAGTGGAGAGGATGACTTAGTTGCATCGGAGGAGGTGCAGTTGCAGCTGAGGAGGAGGATTGGGGAGTATCCGGAGCGTGCTTATAGGAATGTGCATAAGGTTAGGGTTAGGGTTCCGGTTTCCGTGGCTTGGGTGTTGAGGAATGAGTCGAGTTTTGTGTCGTTGGCGGTTGAGGGATTTTATGATAGGGATGTGGATAGTATGAAGTATGCCGCCAGAATGGAGAGGTTTCTGACGAAAGGGAGGGAGGAGGAGATGGTGGAGGTTGTTGTTAGGATGTCGAGGGCGATGTATGCACAACTGGTGCAGCAAAAGTTTCAGGCGCCAGGTTGTTATCCAATGCCAGAGAGGACTAATGTTGGGAAATATGTAGAGGCTGAGCTTGGGATGAAGATTGCTTGTGGGCTTGAGATGATGTATCAGATGAGGAAAAAGCAGGGAGGTGAAGGGAAGGGGAGTACCTGGGAGGCGTTTATAAGGAGCTTGGAGAGTAGTGGCTACTTTGAAGGGTTGCTTCCAGGTTCTAAGGAGTATAAGAGGTTGATGGAGAATGCTGAGGAGTATTATCGGAGTAGTTCACTACATGTTAGGACCAGGTTTGTTGTACAGATACGTTTTTGGCATTTCTTACTGGAAGGATTTGTTATAAAAAAGGCTGACTTATTTAATATGCTATTTTCTGTTTGTCATCGATGTTATATGTCCATATGGGATTGAGTGAGAACATGCATTGGATGTGAAGTGTGGACCTTCATGTGCTTCGATATGATTACTAGTAGTCTAGTAGATAGTGAGGTGTTGCTAAGCAGTGTGTTTTTGTTGGGTGTTAGAACTTCCCATGTTATTTGTAATTTGCATGTTTTCAGTGTCCATGAATGATTATAGCAGTCTGATGTAGACTTGTGCATAAAACAAATATATGTTATATAGTACAACCTTTTGGACTTAATCTCTCTGGCCTCCTCCACTGTGCAGTGAAGTGCTGAATGCTCCTGTCAGGCGAATAGAAGATATTCTTACACTACCTCACTCTGCCGATGATTTCAACAATCAAGAGCTTCCCCCTTTCGATGATGATTCATGGCTTTATGGTGCCGAAGATGAATTAAATGAAGCTCTTCAAGAGAGGCAACATGAGTTGGATGCTTATGATGCCAAACATAAGGAAAAACGCAAGCAAAAAATGCAGCAGGATGACGGTTCATCATCTGCTGATCATTTTAATGAACATGATCTTGGGGATATTGCTAAATCCATGCAAGGATTTGTTAATGCATATTCAAGTTTTGAAGGAGCTGAGATTCCCGAGGACAGGTAGGCTTTCCTTTCTTCTTGGCTTGGGGATTTTCATACAAGTAGATGCATGGCATATTGTTTGCTCCTTTGGTTTTTTTGCACAAAGTTTGATGACTGTCAGATTTTCATTTGACAAAATTACATTTTCATAGAATATGTTATACCTACATTCCATCTCCCTTTCCCCTTAGTTACTTCTATATGCTCCTATAGCTCCACTAAGTTGTGCCATTATCTGTTTCACATTATTATAGTCTCTATTGTACATGGACGAACCAATCGACTATAGTAGGAAATCCCTCTCTTATTATATTCATCATATTAATTGGTTGCTAAATTTTGTAATCACTTTCTTTTCCAATCTTTTTTCCTTCATATTGCTTTGTTCTTAGTACTTCCCAGTCCAAAGATTTTCATGTGCTTATTCTATGTTTTCCTTTTTTTGTTTGGGTAAACAGTCTCGTTTTTCCTTTTTCGTTTTTTTGCAAATGTCAGTATCATTATTTGAATATAACTTGCATCTGTAACTAGTTCATAATAGCTGACCTGCATTAAATAAAGGTTTGTTTTCTTAAGCTGTGCTGCGAGATTTTGGAATGGAGTATCGAGTATGTGGACTTATTATGCAAAGGCAAACAATAGACTACTCGTGTGGACTATGTCAAAGAAACAATTTTACATTTTGTACCGTTTTGTTTATTTATAGGCAATTGTGTTGTAATTGATGAAACAGCTCTTGAACCTTTACTCCTGCCGGTTTTTTTAACAGCTATTTGGATAGTACCTCATCTTATTAATAGTATCCTCATCCCGATGTATATTGATACTTGAAAAGTTGAGGAGTCATATCATTGGCACACAACTTAGATTGAGCTCTTCATGTTTGCTCTCTTTTTTATCAATCTAAGTAATGTTGCCGTGAAGTATTTATATGAATGCTTTCTTTTTACAGAAACTTGAACAGTGTAGATTTTGATGCGGACCAGTTTATGAGAGATTTGGAATCGGTAATGAAACACCGTGGATCTGAAGAAAATGGCAGTGATTTTGATGAAGAGGGGTCATCATCAGACATAGATTTTGGTAATCTCTCAACTCTCAAGTGATCTTTTACTTATTGTTTTGACTCTTAATTCTCTTATATTACATGTTAATTTGGTAGGATTCTCCCTTGATAAACTGACTGTAGGTTCTGGCCTTTTTATTGGTTGTCTCACGTATTGAGCATCTGTTGTACTAATTTTTTTTCTAGAGTTACTTTGCTATGTGAATAGAAATACATGGTCTGTGGAGGTAATTAAATAAATAAAATGAATGCTTTTTGTTAGATTTACACTTCGAAAATAAAGATAATTCTCTTTATAGTATTATTATTACATGGGTGGGTGACTTGCAGCTGCTTGTATTTTGGTGATAGTGTACATTTTGGATAAATTGACTGAAACGGCCAATATATTTCTGTCTTTAGCTAAAGTTGTGCTCGTATGGGAACTACAAATTCTAAAATAAATTGTCTTTATCTTTGGCTGTATTATGTCACCTTGATTGACATGGATCAAACACTTGTAGATGACTTGGAGAGTGAGAGTGAGCAGGAGGAAGATGTAGAAGACGGAATGGATGCTTTCATGAGTTCTTACTCAGATGCCCTGAGTAAGGAACTGAAGTCCTCTACCCTGAATAATACATTTGTTCATGCTCAAAGTGAAGAGTCATCGTCAAAGAAGGATGAGGTTTGTAAAATCCAATATTACCTACATACATGGCTTGCTATTTTATATTTTTTGAACCATACCCTGCACTGCCTCCGTTCCACTGAACTCCCCTAAAGTTTGAGAATTGGGATACTGTTTACAAATGACATGCTTCTATCTCCCTTAAAAGGGAGTAGTAAAAGTTAAAACTGTCTCCCTCTCTGCGTTGGATACCCATGGTTCTACTCTTGTACTTCACAAGTTGCTGGAGACTGGAGGTGTATTTGTGAAATATACCCATGATTCTACTCTTATACGCTTTGAGATAGTTTCATTAAATGTCTGGTTTTTGTTCTGGGTTCCATGTGTATCTCCTATCTAATATTGTGATCCTGCACGTGCAGTTTACTAACACTGTTGATGAGGAGATGGACGAGTTGACTCCCGTGGATGTAGATATAAACCTAGTCAAGAATCTACTCGATTCCTTTGCCTCACAGGATGGAATGCCCGGCCCTGCTTCCAATTTGTTAGGACTTATGGGCTTGCGGTTGCCTGAAGATGCTGGAAAAAACAAATAGGCATTCACCATTCTGAGTCCTGTATCTAATGCTGCTATGTATTGGAGGAAACAGTTTTTACTTACTCTGCTTTCTAGTTTTGTACAGTATAAAATAGAAACTTTGTACAGTATAAAATAGAAACTTTGTACAGTATAAAATAGAAACTAAGTGTGGGGTGGGGGCAATACATGGATTATCTTCATCTTGTTGGATCTGACCTTTTACACTAAAAGCACAGAGATCTTAGTGTGTTCAACTTCTGATGTAACATTAACTGTTGGATATGGTTCTCAATCTCTTCCAAAAGTAATGAAACTCTTATCTCAACAATAAAATGAACTAGAAATTATTTTAATTTTTTTCTTTTATTTTTAAAATATTGCGAGAATTTCAGAAAGTACAAAATGTATATAAGATTTCGAAAATTCCAAGTTTTTTATCATCAGTCAGTGGGTCGTATTGACTATTATCGTTGCTTTCTATTGCTCTTACCGGCTACTTGTTTGTTCTCTTCGTTTTAGTGAAAATTCATTATAAATTTAAAACATAGAATTTAATTAAAGATGCAAACATTTATTCATATATGAAAGAGAAAAAATAGAGACCTGAGTCTCATTACTTACCGATTTCTACCTGCGTCGCCGCTACAATGGACTTGGTCGGTTACTTTCGTTCGCTTGTTATGATCGCTCCACCTATCTCGATATGAAGGTGCATACAAAACAAGGATTTTTTTAAGCTTCAAGCTGACATTAATGACGGCCGTAGGCTTCAATGAGCTCTCCTCATGCCTTTTTCATTAAGATGATTTTATGAATGACGGCCGTAGAAGTTGAAGCAGTTACCAATTGAAAGGGGGAATGGACCTCGCTCATAACAATGTGAGCTTCAAATGGGTCTCTTTAAATTGGGTGTCTTTTAGTTCATTTATGAAATGAGAATGAATCTTTACTGGCGTCAATAACGGAAGTATAGAACCTTGTATTTGATTTTAGAATGGTGAAGTCATCTTCGAATAATCTGATTGAAGTTACAGGGATTAAATTGAGGTTTTTCAAAACTCAAAGGGCTGTCTTTTGGAAATTAGGGTGGCACCAGGGTTTATTGATGCAATTTAAATTACTGTGTTTTAATTTCTTTACAGGTCTCTAGCACCACCCTAATTTTTAAAAGACCGTCCTTTGAATTTTTAAAAACCTTAATTCAGTCCCTGTAACAATGTAACTGCAATCAAGATTATGTCGATTGATTCAAACAATACATATATCGTTTGTCAGAAATAATCTTAGCGGATGAGAGAGATCGTCGGTATAAGATATGTCGGCAGTGTTGAGTCCGTAGGCAGTGATTGGAAGGACGAGTCAATCAAGTTATGTTTCTTCATCAACAAAATAAACCAAGTTGCTTTGATTTTGGAAACTCTTGTTGTTTTGAATTTTGTTTATTCTACCAACATACTTAATTAACATACTTAATTTGCAAGATGGAGAAATAATAAATTTGTTTTAAAATATATGTAAAAATATTTGATATTTCAATTAATTTTTAAATATATTTTTTAAATTTTAATTATTTTAGAACGATAGGGAGCGATAAGAGTAACACTTAGTGCAATAGTTGCAACATCAAATTGCGATACTTTGTGCAAACCATCTCTACCGTAGGATAGTATTTATAATCTAATGGTTGAACTAGCATTAATCAGGGTCAGGACGACATTCGAGTTTCTTAACTTTTAATAATCCGAAGTATCTTCTAAAATTCAATCCGTGACCGTAGAACTGTTCAAAGTGTTTTTATATTTGTTCCGTTCGAAATTAAGGGAATTTTAATTTTTAGGTGTGCCTCATAACTAATTTGCAGTATTTGTACACATCTAAAGAGTAATAGTAGTATACTTTATACTAGAATCAGTATGATGCACATGATATATGAATGTGTTTGGTTAAAAGTTTGTATTACCATTGTTTTTTAGTGGAGGAAGTGAACGACCGTGTGTTTAACTTCTTAACTTACTGGGGATAGGGAACAGGGACATTGTGAGCCTTCGAGGAGAATGTAATCTTAGTAGTTTCATTAACAATGATCAATATATTGTAACTTGCCATGATTCATAAATTAAGTCAATGAGAGTTGGAAGCGAAAGCGACAACTATCAACCTTAATTTTGTGTTGAATTTTCAAGTCTTGCAATTACTTTAGAATTTGCTATGCTTTTGTTTGCTCACAGCCACAAACTAGTAACGTTAATTCCGAAAATCAAATGCATACCACTATTACTATTATAAATATAAAAGAAAAGAAGATCAAAGTAGTTGGCAGATCAATTTTTATTATTTCTATTTTACCTAATATTATAAATACTTTTTTCCTTATAGTATTTTATATGGTTTAATTATACTATAATTTATTATTCTATTATAATATAAAATTATTATTAATTCAATATCATTTTTAATAATAACTTCGAATTGTATCCCAACTGTCTATTTATATTTGTTGATCGAGCA
Organism: Plantago elongata; assembly: GCA_036897095.1. Classification (NCBI taxonomy): domain Eukaryota; kingdom Viridiplantae; phylum Streptophyta; class Magnoliopsida; order Lamiales; family Plantaginaceae; genus Plantago; species Plantago elongata. Next base: position 24,629 of record JAYMSP010000861.1, on the reverse strand, counting down.
AAAAAACAAAGTGAATAAAAAATGAATAGAAATTGAAAAGTCGATCAAAGAAGTTGACTTTAGCGAACACACCAATCCATAACCACCAAATCTGGTTTTATTTCATAAATCTGAAGATTTTGTTTGTTTGTTTGTAGTGATGGTTTGTTCTGATGCTTTATCTCTGTTAAAGAAGGAGCTTCCTGTTCAACAATATTCCCTTTCCCTTTCTTCTCATCTTAAGACCGGTTTGGTTCTCGTCGACATCGTCAATGGCTTTTGCACCTTAGGTTCTGGCAATCTGGTAATCAAATTATCCCATTCCATTTTCATTTCTACCTACTTTAATCCTAGCCCTTTTCCTCTTATGGTATTTTATGTATTCATTTTTCTTTTCAAGAATGTTTCATATCCCATTGGATTGGATTATATTGTTTCCCATTCAATTCTACACATTTTCATTTTTGACCAACTTTATATCATATAGTACTGGTACTAGTATATATTCAATCAATTCTTGTCAAAGACTTGAGATTTTTATTAGTTTATACCACTTAGTGTTAGTGTAAATTGGCAAACTGCTGGGAAATATGTATGTTTTTAGCCTGTTAGAAAAAACATAACTTGCCCAAGAATTTGGCATCTTCAATGGAGTACTTGTTAACCTAACTACGAACCGATTCAAAATGAAACGTATAAAGTTCGACGGATGGATGGAGTTATATTATTGTAATTGTGACAAGTATATGCTTGAGTGTGGTGCAATGTTTTGGTTTTGAAAGTAGAGATTATAATAAGTTCATGTACAAATGTGAATTTGGAACAGGCCCCACAAGCACCTGATAAGCAGATACAAGGAATGGTTGATGAATCAGTGAGACTTGCTAAGGAATTTTGTACAAGGGATTGGCCTGTCTATGCTTTGCTTGATTCTCACCATGCTGATATTCCCGAGCCTCCTTATCCTCCTCATTGTATTATTGGGACCGAGGAGTCGGAATTGGTTCCTGGTACTTACGAATTGCTTTTTAATGTTTTATCCTTGAATATCAGTTTGTGATCCAATGTAGTTTATTTATCAAGTTGTTTTGGTGATTGTGCAGCTTTGCAGTGGCTTGAGAAAGAACCAAATGCGACGCTTAGGCGCAAGGATTGCATTGACGGATTTATCGGTTCGTCGGAGAAAGATGGGTCTAATACCTTTGTGGATTGGGTGAAGGCCAATGAGATCAAAGTTGTGAGTATATGTCATTGTTTTAGTAACATGTTATTGCTACTGGTTTTTTTACTTTTTTCTCCTTTCCCTAGTCGTGTAATGTTGGTGTAACTTGGGGGCAAAAATGTCTGTAATGTGATGAAACAATTTTTTGTCAAGGTATTGGTTGTGGGGATATGCACAGACATTTGTGTCCTTGATTTTGTCTGCTCGGCATTGTCTGCTAGAAACCGGCGATTACTCACTCCACTGGAGGATGTGATCGTGTATTCTCATGGGTGTGCTACTTTTGATCTTCCTGTCCATGTTGCCAAAAATATCGAGGGTGCTCTGGCTCATCCACAGGTTAGACTTTATGTGCATACGAGCAAATGGTGATACAACTAGCTCAAATATTTTTGGTATTATTTATAGTAATACTGTGTGGAATTGTTAGCTTTTTCCTCAGCTGTCCATGTTAGTGAATGGTGACAATAAATCTCGACGATATTATCCATGATCAAGATCCTTAAAAGACGACTTCTCCCAGTGACATTCTTTCTGTAACTTGTACATGCTTCTGATCAGTTGTTCTACTTTTTTTTATAGGAGATAATGCACCATGTAGGACTCTACATGGCAAAAGGCAGAGGAGCCAAGGTCGTTTCAGAAGTCTCATTTGGCACCTAGCAAGTATAATATGCACTAGTTATCTGTATAGAAGCTTTGCTTTGTCAAAATTTGATACTTAGGAAAACTAGAGTCCGCATAAACTCTTCTTGTTAAATGTTCTGCGATGTGACTGAAATGTTGACTTGTGTTTGTAGCATGTCGAGTAAAGATGTGACATGAAAATGTTGTGTAATCTGATCAAATGTCATGTGATATTTTTGTAATTCACTCTTCACGATTTATCAATATCGTCCTTGCTTAAATGACATACGTTTAAGAAAATTAGCTGATGTGGCAATAATCTGCAAGAACATTTGCATCGCATGGTAGTGATATTTGGGATAATGCTTCTTAAGTTTTCTTATCCACAAGCCAAGAACTAGAACAATGGTGATAATATATATTATGACACAAATGGCTTTCCCTGAACTTGCTTGTTTTAATTCGAATATAGGATTCTGAGGATAAATTCTGTGCATTTTCTGTACAATGTAATTTTTGTGACTCAATCATATGATAAGTATTCAGATACGCATGAACAAAGACCTGATAATCATGTAGTTGTTATTTGTCTGACTAAGGTAGATCTGTTTTTTAGCATGCCATAAGAGATGGAACATGGAACTGATGAGATGCAACAACAGAGACATAGAGAACAGAGAAAAGGTCTAATATTGTTCATCTGACCAAAGAATCTGAAACTTTAAATTCAACAACCGTTGTTTACATTATAAGAACTCAGAAGAGCATCACATCTTAATACAAACAAGATTAAGAATCAATTACTTGAATGATGTAAATTAGGCATTGCAGATCTCAGGATTTGGTATCTGGAAAATATAGATTGCCTCGGCTTCCTCACCTTTTTACCAAAAATAAAAGACCGCAAAGGGATTTTTGACCGGCTCATGGCGTTCTTGAGTTCCGGCTGATCACTAGAAATGTCAAACTCTTCGCTCAATTTTATCAAAGTCTTTTCGATGTCCAGTTGAAGTAAGCTCACATGGTCAAAACCTGTCTGTAGTTCTTCTTTAACTTTGTTATTTTCCTGTTTCATGTTCATGATCTCCCCTTGGAGTATTGCAGCTTGGTGACTGCTGAATTTAACCTCATCTTCTTCTGTGATTTCCTGGAGAGATTTTGTGATGTCCTGTTGAATGTTACACAAGGACGTAAATCTTCTTTTGAGTTCTTCTTTTAGAGAAACGCATTGCTCTAACCAAATGGTAAGTTCTCTCTGTATCTCTCTCAAGTGTTTGTAGATTGGGCGAGCCTCAGATTTTGTCTGTGAAGAAAGGTTCCCTTCTTGTTTCTTCTTCTCTTCGATCTTTGCAATTTCGTCTTGTAGGTCCTGGACTTCAGTCTTGAATTTCTTGATTTGATGAAAGGACGTACTAAATCTCAACCAGAAATCTAAGCTCTCGTCCAATATTGCATTAATGTCACTACGGAACTTTTCTTCAATGATAGAAGCTGATGAAGTTTTTTCAATAAAGGTTAGTTCCATTTCATCTTCTTCATTCATGGTAGATTCTTCTTTTGTGGTAGGAGACTCAGGTTTTAAGTACCGGTCTTCATCCTGATCTATACTCAACTTATTCCGAAGATGTTGAATTTCTTCATCCCTTTTCAGTATAGCTTTCTTTTGTGCTCTCATCTTCAGTATGACATCAAACTGACCATCCCTTTCCTTCTTCTCCATGTCACTAAGCTTTTTTTTAACATCTTTAAAATTCCTGAGTATTGTTGTGTACTCTTTAATCAAAATCTTCTCTCGATCCTCCATGCCACTTAAGAGCATCTGTTGCCAGTTTAACTCTTCATCGTTCACCTTCTCTTCCTTTATGTCTGCACTTACGAGATTAACTGAATGATCCACAGGAGCTGATTCCTCAGGTTTCTGGTCCAAAAACGTGACGGTTCTCTTAGTTGGTGTTTCGATGTTTACATGCACTTCCTTCGCCTCATTGTTGTCTTTGATTTGAGAAGCAACGACATCCTTACTGTCCATGGTTTGGGAAGCAACAACTTCTTCCTTGTCTTCGGTTTTGGAAGTAACAGTGTCCTCGTTCTCTTCGGTTTTGGAAGTAATGACATCTTCCTTGTCTGTAGTTGTGGAAGCAACCACGCTTTTGTATTTGTCGTCATGAACAGGCATGCCGTTTTCATCTTTGATATTTCTATCTGACTCGTTTTCTCCTGAGATGGTTTCCTCTTCTTCCTCGTCTAGCTTGACGCTACTTACTCTTTCTGACAAGTGACCTAGACTGGTACGAGCTTCTGCAAAGTTCGTCTGGAGATTGTTGTTTTGTCTTTCGACATTCTTGTTTAGGTTCCGAATCTTTGCCAGTTTCTCCTCCATTTCCCTCACTTTGGATCTCAATTTCTCGGAGTCGTTAATTAAACTCTCCTTTTCGCCTTCGAGGCTCCGTATATGCATGTGTAGCTCGTCAGATTCTGTTTTAAGTGTCGTGATAAGGACAGTCTGAGAAGAGACAGCAGTTTCTAAGTTGATCACCTTATCCACTAGCTGATCAATCTTCTCGGCCAATTGAGACACTGTAAGATATGTCATGGAACACGTATCCACATTTTGTTTCGAGCTCTCTTGTAATGGCTCGATGTCCTTCGTCTGTTGTAGTATCTCCCCTACATCTGTAGTTTCACTGCGTGAATCATCAGGTGAGTCATGTTTGTCACTTTCCTGATCATCAGTTTGACCTTTCAAATACTTGTGCTTGAGAGAGTCGAGGAGCTCACGTGCAGCTTCAATCCTCTTGTACTCTTCCCTTGCTTCCACTTCGGAAACTTCTTGTTTCTCCTCCAACTGAGTCAAGATCTCTTGGCACGACTTAAGTGCTGCTTCAGCCATCAGGGTACGAGCCTCGTCGTCATCTATGACAGTATCCACGTTGAATTCATCCTGCAGCCTGCCAACTTCCTCCTGCATTTCCGCTATCTGGTTCTCTATCCCCCAATACTTTGCTACCCCAGTTTCATAAGAGCTCTTTACAAATTCTTTGACAGTTTGCAATGCTAGAATGTCTTTCTGAAGCTTGTCAATCTTTCCAAGTGCCTGTTCTTTTGTCAATCCAGATTTCTTTACATTTTTGGTGCGGATTTCCGCTTTTTGTGATGCTTTCTTGTCTTGCAGTTGCTTCGAAGCTGTAGTTATGATGCTCTTCAAGTCTTTAACTGGAGGCTTGGGTATTTTTGGAACGTTGGCTGAGGTATTTGGTGGTATCTGAGCATTCTTTGGTACTTTGGGACCCACTGACTCGTCATCGTCATCCATAAACTGAACCTGTTCTGGAAACACTGTTGCGATCGTGTGGTTTGCATTTTGCAACTCTTTTGATAACATGTCGTAGCGATCAGCCAGAGCTCGGAAAGACTTGAAAGCTTCTTCGACAGAGTTTATGAGCTCTGGCCTCCTCTTGTAATACATCTCAGCCCTCTTTGCGAATGAGTCCCCATCCTCTTCTATGAGCTTCAGCATACCCTGCACCTTTTCCTCCATATCTGCAGTGCAGTACACAATCTTGTTACAGTTTTTTCTAGTGATTTGATATATGCACTATAATTTTTCAGGTAGTTTGACTGAGGCATTGTACATAGACTCTATGATTGCACATGCATATTAAGGAATAAGTGCATACCTTCGTTGGCTCAAGTGGTAAAGTATTTAATAACATGATACAAGACATAAATGTCGAGAATTTAACTTCACCATTTCAAATTCCAGTGTATGAGGTTATGCATCTAACTACAACTCATGTCTTGGAATATCAATAACCCTCCATGCCAATGGACAAGAAATGTCCAGCAAATTTGTACATGCCTATAAAGTTATTTCTTTTCCTGGCATCAGAGTTATAAGCAACAGAAATACAAACACAATCCAACAATCTGAACAGAAATAAATAAGAATCAAACACCACATGGATTCATCTAACAAGATATCATATCAAGACCTGGATTTTGGGAATGTACATTACTTACCCTGGAGGCTCTGTTCGAGCCATTTCGATTGCTTGGTGCGGATGTGGCTAGCCCACCACCATGAATATGCATTGCTTGCTGCTCTCTGCAGCATCTTTCCTACAGAAGTCGAATCTCAATACCCGGGCCAGAGCAAAAAATTGAATTGAGAAAAGAATTGAACATTAAAACACAATCAAGAGAGAATTTATATGTATGGTCTATGGATCAATCAGACAGTTTAAAGATTGAAAAGAAGAAAAGAATATAATTTTTTTGATCTAGTTAGAGTTTTTGTTTGGACTATACTTAGCATGGACAGATGCCATGCAGATGAAAGTTTTATGCCAACCTTAGTATCGTTGGTTACGAGATTCTTCCGCTCCAAAATTAGTGTTATGCCCTTGCATAAACCAACCAATTAGAAGCTTCTTTATGAAAGTGGGGTCCACCGTCTGCGAATTTCCTCCCAAAAGGTTTATACGTGTATACATGTAATTCAAAGTTAACGTATATTTTTTTTAATAATATTTATTCCTTTATAACGGTTAAAATATTTTTTTTAAGTGCAACATAGGTATAATGTGAGATAGTTAGATCATTTCATCCTCTTGTCAAAGTCAAGTCAGAGAAAAGAGTTAACTATCGAATATTTAAGTAGTGGTTCTTTTCAAAGTCGATTATGATAGTTTAAGTGTATGAGATGTGTAGCTCATTAATAATCGATCGAGAGATATTTATAGATTTTTAAGGTGACAGATCTCTAGTTTCTCATAATCTTGTCGGTTGGTCTAGCTGCTAATGTACTGGGATTGTGGCCCTTGACCAAATATGACCTACGTACCCGAGGCACCACCTCGGAACGAGTCTCTGCTGAGATGTGACCTCATAAAATTTACATATATAAATTACTTAATGACAACTACTAAATATACATATATAAATTACTTAATGACAACTACATATATAAATTACTTAATAACAACTAATAAATTACTGCTGAGATGTCACCTAATAAATATACATATATAAATTACTTAATGACAACTACTATATGTAAGGATAGCTCTCTAAAACAATTATATATAAGTCTACTCTAACGTAACTTTTTTAGCCCTAAATCAAATCTAACTATATAAAACTATCCCACTTCATTCTAATACGTTGTGGACTTAAAAAAAACAAGCTCAACTGAATTCGATAATCATTTTGAAATCTGGCTACAGTAATGAACTCCAAATAGGACACTAAATTGAATTACATAATCAATTTAAAATTCGTAGGCATGAATCCAACTCCTGAAAGACTGAAACTACATTGACTAGATCCTGAAACTAATATACTAGTGTCATGGATACAAAAACTAGTTTCAAATAACAAAAATATGTTTTCATATTTACAAAAACTAGTTTCATAGCAACAAACTTAGTTTCATGTTCACATAAGTTAGTTTCAGAACCACTAAAGTTAGTTTCAAGTTCACTAAGCTCGAATTAAACGACTATCGAGCATCTCACAAATTCTAAAACCCTATGGAAAAATGGTGAACCTAAAAATTCAGTAAATTTGATTCCCCCTCCCTCCGGAAGCTACGATCTTAATTAGGGTTTAGTATATATAAATAGTATTAGTTTCAGGTTCATTCAAATAGTTTCAAAAACTCAGAAGTTAGTTTCATGTTCATCAATTTTTAGTTGTATGTTCGATAAAGTTAGTTTCAGATTCATTAAGCTAGTTTCAAAGATCCAGAGTTAGTTATTCATTAATGTTAGTTTCATCAACTAAAAAATGTTGGTTTCAGGTTCCATCACACAATAAATATTAGTTTAATTAGTTTCATGTGAATTGAAATTAGTTTGAACACAACAAATATTAGTTTAATTAGTTTCATGTGAATCGAAATTAGTTTCAGGTTCCTTTATACTAGTTTCAAGATTTTTATATTAGTTTCAGTATAAATAGTATTGGTTCCAGGTTCATTCAAGTAGTTTAAAAACTCAGAAGTTAGTTTCATGTTCATCAATTTTAGTTTTCTGTTCGATAAAGTTAGTTCACGGTTCATTAAGCTAGTTTCAGGGACTCAGAGTTAGTTTCATATTCACTAATGTTAGTTTCAGCAACTAAAAAATGTTGGTTTCAGGTTCCATCACACTATAGATATTAATTTAATTAGTTTATGTAAATTAAAGTTAGTTTCAGGTGTCTTTAAATTAGTTTCAGAACCACAAAAACTAGTTCCATGTTCACAAATTCTGGTTTCATGTTCATAGAAGTTAGTTTCAAAACCATAAAAATCCTGAAACTAGTTGAATCAAAATCCCTGAAACTAGTACGAACATGTTTGAAACTAATTTTTATGTTTGTGAAACTAACTTTTATACTCCTGAAACTAGTTTGACTTGGTATGAAACTAGGGAAACTAACATTTATGCTCCTGAAACTAGCATGGGTTGTTTTGAAACTAGTGAAACTAATATTTATGCCCATGAAACTAATGATTTACGAAGCTAATATTCCTGAAAATAATACAAACATATTTGAATATTTGTGAACTAACTTTTTATATAATAAAATTAAATTTTTGAAACTAACAAAACATAAAACCAACAAAGATGGGCATGAAACTAACTAAAATTTACCTGCAACTTATATTCTAGGAAATCAGTACCCTTTCTTTTTCCATATTCAGGCAACAATTAGCTGTTGATAGTTGTTGCTAAATTTCTGCAATAATTATCTATACAAAATTCATTAAAAAAAAGCTCTAATCTCGAGTAACGCTGCGTTGCCCAGGTCTTTCCTCTTCTTCTGCATCGAAAAATTGAATCAAAATAATTTTTTTTTAAATCTATGTCGAAAACGAGAAGTAAAGGATGAAAATATCAAAGAGAGATGAGGAAGAAAGCTTGTTGGAGGAAGAAGTGAGTAGAAATAGAAATTGAAAGAAACAAGCGTAGTGTACTAGTGCTGGAGAAAGAACCGTGTTGAATCTAAAAGAAGAAATAAAGTTACAATGAAAAAATAAGAAAGGAATTAGAATAAAAAAATAAAATAAATTTATTTGTAATGATTTTAGCGAGACCATCACGTAAAATGGCATATTTTTGTACATTTCTACTGACACAATTGGGAGACAAGTATCAAATTCTAGAAAGCTGACATTTGTGTGTTTGTGCTGCTAGTGATATGGAGTAGGATATAAAATGATAAAGGCTCATATAGATAACAAGCTTAATTGTAATAATTCTGCAAGTACCATGTTACTGCTCAGTGTGGAATCAAGTCCAGCAAAAGAAAATCAGCTTCAGAATTATTACACAGCCAACACCACTACATGTAACTAAATGAACATCTTCCTGTTACATCTTACGCTGCACTAACCTGATTTTGGAATAACCAATAATGGATATACAAACTTACAGTTGATACTATACTCCTTTTTTCATATTTTTTTCCCCTTTCTGGCTAACCTCATTTCCTCTTAGACAAACTCGGGCAAACATTTGACCCAGTTTACATACACATCACTGGGAATTTACCATTCATCATCGAGAGTGGCACGATGAAAACAAAGAACTGTGCAGATGAAAATGAAGAATGATGTGAACTCGATGAGCATAGCACCAGTCCCAATCAAGCCTGCATGCTTCAGAATAACGGGGATGGCTATGCTCCCAACTGCAGATGCCCCTGTTAAGAACTTAGCAGCATCCATCCAACTGCAACAGGAAAAAGAGAAAAAAGGAACTATGATAAATATCGTTCAATAAAATTCGCACAAAAGTTGCAAAACAGTATGAGGCAGAGAAATAGGGATAGCAGGTGAAATTTTATTGTAGTTGCCTGGAAACAATTTTCTCAAAAATAATATACTTTGTGAGTTCATTGATCATCAAATTTACATGACAGGTCCAGGCAATGAATAGATGAATTGATTGCAAGTTCATTTTTCTGGAAAATTCTTCTAGACGAGCCCTATTAATAGACTATTGAACTCATCCGCACAAATTAGAAAATTAGATGCAGTCCCAAGCATCTTACAAATAATTTGCTGATTTCAGCTAGAAGGTTTATACATTATACACATACCCCATTTAGAAAAAGTTTGGATATACTTGCACAACATCTATCACAAAAGTCAAAACTGGGTTAATGTGATCCTCATGTGTGATTAAAGCAATATCGAAGACTATCAGGCCCAAGCATTATGAGGAAACTGTGAGCGACACAATTACATTGCTAAAAAGGTGGCAAACATGCACAAAAAAACATAGACTAGAACGGCTATTAATACCCCAACTCATCCACATACTCTGGAACTTGATTCTGAATGCATTTACGGACATTTTACTAGTTGTATGGTCTGTGGAGTATATTTAAACGGCTGTTGATAATGCCAGAGCAATTTAACTACTTGCTACACATATTAATTCAATAAAAAGGATAATTGCTCTGGCATTATCATCAGCCTATTTAAACATCAACGCGTCTAGTTTGGATGATATGTAAATCTCAAAAGTTCAATCAGATAGGACTGAAGTAAATATGATTGCTTATTTACCATAAATCAACATTGGAAAACATTAGGGACAATGACATTTGAGGAAACTGTGACCAAATAATTAGAATATCTCCAACCATGGGTAAAAGATGGTATGATAGCATCTTAACAGATGCGTTATTAGACTACAGGTCCACAACCATAGTCCGATAGCATCTGTTAAGGTGATATCCACTGGGAGCGTATGGTGCTCATTTCTCTTTCTTTTTTCTTTTTTCTTTTTCATTTCCTTTATTTTCCTCTCAATTGTTTTGATTTTCCTTTTCTTTTGTTTCTCTTTTATTTCTCCCTTTCTTTTTCTTTTCTTTTTCTTATTGTAAAATTTGTATTTCTTTATTTCCATATTCTTTTATGTAGGATCAATTTATGCAGTATTTTAACTTAATGTAGAGTATTTTGTAAAATCCCGATTTTTTTTGGACCGTCTATTTGATTGTGGAGCTGAATGAAAAATTTGGACTTGAGTTGAACAGGATTTATTAGTCATTATTTTAGGAATCGATAAATTTGAGACGGGCTATAAAGACTTTACTGGACTTGGTTTGGATCAGAGTTATTGCATAATTTGAGCCGGGCTTGTATAAGGTAAGGTAATTATCCTAAGACCCCTGTAGCCGAAAAGGATGAGGAGCTGATCAACAATTTTGGTATCTGCTTGTTAAATTTTCGTAAAGGATTTTCATTGATGTTTCTATTATTTTCCAATTTCTTTTAATACTGCATACTTCATATTATTTTAAATGTCGTTAATTAATTAAAATAATATGAAATAAAAAATAAAAAAATGTAATCTTGGGAATATAAAAAAAGCAATGCTTGATAATAGAAACTAGTACAATATTTGAGATAAAAAGTTACATTACATTAAGTTAAAATACTACAAATAATACTGCTCATTGTCTTTATGTTCCTTTGTACCATGCGGGTGTTGGACAGGGAGTTTCACTTGTGTGTTCGTCATTTTTATAATTTGTAATCTTTTTTCTTATTTGCAAGTACGCTTTTATCTAGATTGAAAGAAATAAATAAATATTGAAAAATAAAATGAAACAAAACTTAAACTAAAAAGAAACAAAAGGAAATATACACAGAAAATAGAGGGGAAAAAGAAAAATGAAATATCAATTAAAATAACAAAAAGAATAAATGAAAAAAGCAGATCATTTATACCAGACGCATATGATGATAGAATGATCCCTTTTACTACGACCATCTTCATATTGGAGGTGGTCTTATGATACCAAAACTAACAAACATGGACAAAATATGTAAACCACATAGACTGGTACAGAATACTCACCCACCACCATCTCGGCTGATTAGGAACTGAGTGGACCCGCCACCAAAAAAGAGACAAGGCATGGGTACCATTACGTACATTAGAGCTGTGAAAATACGCTTCACCTAGTAAGTTAAATAATGAAATTTGCAGCTAACGATCAATCAACTGAAATTCCAGCTTGTAAGCAGGCACTCATACAAACCTGACAACATTGGCCACCAGTTGCTATATATTGCGCAAGCCTGTAATCAGGAACAGAATAGATACTATTACAGAAGTCCAGTGCAGTCACAGGAAATAATATATACCCAATTCAAGACAGAATTCATTGTTATGAGGCAAAAAGAAAAGGTTACAGAGAAGGATATAAGAATGGAAGGGTTACACACAGTCATCTAACATTTACGTACTCAAATGATATTAGTTTAAAGATAGAATAATTCTTCCAATGCCAGACAGACATTCATTCCAATGACAATGGTAAATTGGTAATAAGTTTCTATACTAAGGCAGCGGAAAATTGTCAACAGCTCTAATCCTAAATCCCACCATTATGAGACATGAAAACCAATAGAACTTAAAGATCCTCTGCCACATTGATAGCACATAATAATTTATTAATTTGTTGAACCATAAAGGAACTTGGTGGCCAAGAAATTTAAGCAAGACTCACGTGTAAAATGACCTGTCTACTTTTTAGAAACCGCAACAGACACTTACATAACCTAGCACATCTTAAGTAAAAACTTAAAAACACCCTAAATGTTCCTAAACAATTAAAATTGTCCGTGCACGGTGCTGGTAACAATATCTTAGAAGATAATAATTAGAACATAGTACAAACTACAAAGTATAATATCAGAAGTCACTAGGAAAGGTACTACTTCCTGCTCATGTTAATTGGATCTTCTATAATCAGTAGGGAATTGCACATCTTAAAGGCGAACATCTAGGAAAAGAACAGAAAAATTAACACACTAATACCGCTCATGACATAAGATGATCGCCCAAAGATTGATCAGACCAGAGAAAAACATTTCAGATGAAATCGTGAATACAACTTTATCAACTCACCAATATCTGGAGAAGGATGCTGGATGAAAACATAAAAGCAAGTCCTGCAAGACTGAAGATCAAATTGAGCATAATTAATAGTTGATAATACAACTGGATACTTGGACTGTGCTGAGTTTCATATCTTTCTCTTGCAAGCAAGAAATCATAGATAGATCAGCACATAAATTAATGATTTCAAATATCCACTTACACTGTATCCAGCAGACAATGGCACAAGACCCGAGCAGAACACCAGATAAGCCATCAGTGCAAATTATAAAGGAAAAGAGGGAAAAAAATCCTAATCAGAGATATAATCAGGCTATTACTGAAACAGTATCCTTTAGAATGCCAGATCATCAATGATTACAAAAGAGGATTGAACATGCTTTTGACAAAGAGATACATAGCAACTGAACATGTAAATACATCGATACTGTTTCTTAACTGCTTTGGATTGTATGTTCTTCATCAGTGTAATAACTACTACCAGCATATCATTGGAAAATTCAATTACAAGTGCATATAAAAGACCAATAAGATTAAACCGAAATTGGCTGACAACAAGACCACAACCCTGACAGGAATGGAAAATAACTCGCAAGTATACCACATTTACTCTCTGACATATTAATTTATAATACCTTATTTGTACGTCTAAAATCCATGGCATGCAGTTTGGACAAGAATACCAAATTTATCTATCCTTGTATATACTAGTGCTGATACAGGATAATGACATGAGAAGAATAAGAACTTGATAAAATTGCTATTTTACTGTTGGTAGATGAGTTGCTCCATATTACTAACCGACAGGACTATCATCACCTGATCTGACTTTAAACTAATCTATGTTGATAAAATCGTAGTAAGAGTATGATGCATATATTGTTTTTATTTTTCTAGAGGGTAATGTGCTAACGAGGTTATGCGACGGATTCGTAATCTATACATTGAAAAGGGAAGCACATGAATTCCTTAGTTGCTTGTCAGAGTAGCTTCCATGACAGCAGATACACAGCATTTATTATTTATTTATTTATTTATATCATCTAATAAATTCCGATTTTTTTTTTAATCCAACTAAAGACCAAGACAATAATGTAACACTAGCAACGAATGGGTACAGGTAAAGAACCCACCTTCAACTGTCATAGCCATCTCAGCAAAGTATACAAATATGTTAAAATGTAGTACTTCGAGCTATTGAGTACTGCCTAAAAGCTTCACGAATTCCCAATTATTTCAGACGTGTTTAACTGCAATGAGAAGAACAACAAAAAAAACAATAAGAAGAAAAAAAGTGAACAACGAAAATGAGAATGATTCAGCAAAACTTCTTCTAGAATGATAGTGCATCCATAGTAAATTTATATTATACCCCTGAGAACATATTCTGCAGTTTCTAGCTCATCACTAACCCTCTTAATAATATGCATCTGATATAAAGAAGGTTTCATTTATCATACAATCACAATTTTACACTAAACTACATTTGCTGTAAACTGATGCGGATAGTGAGTCATGTCTTCCGAGAGACAGAGGAGAGCAAACCGTTGTGCCCTGATTGCCAACAATTGTTCCCAGATTGAATATGCCGATCTGTGGAGAAATAATACCGATCTGTGGAGGGAGATTGATCAATTGGCGTGTCAATTGGATGAATTCGTCAATAAGCAATCTCATGATCGATGTACTCGTAGAAAACTAACCGAGCCACAGGTTCAGATTTCGAAGAATTTTCTGAATCATCTGAAAAGGTAATTGTTTCCAATTTTTCATATGATTCGAAAGATTTATTTACGTTCATTGAGGAAAGCGATGGCGAACCGATATGGGATGTGTATGAAGATTTAGAAGAGAACAAAAATGCTTTGATAGTTTGGGATCAAATAGGAGTTGATTCAAGTCAAGATGGCGAAAGAATCGCGCGAAATGGACCACAAAATAGCCCGGAATCGCGAACAGCATGCTAGCGAGTGCAGTTCACGCGCCAAAAAAAGGTATAGCGCAGCCAAAGTGTTTCTGCGCGTGACAGCGCGTCCGATGTCGGTCTCGTTGGATTCGTAAGACGATTCTCCAGGTGATGGTGTTGATACCCAGTTGTTATGGTGTCCTAAAAAGCGGCAAAAATCCTTTGAAATTGAAAGAAGAACTCGTGAAAGACGAAAATGGATCTATCGCTAAAGATGAAGCGTTCAATAGCCGTGAGATCACGTCACAGGTGTGTTACAATTTGTTGACGATGTCCGACATGTGTTTGATAGAGGAAAGAATAACACGACTTATGATTCGAGGACGAATCTTTCTGCCTTGGAGAGAATGATGCGGATCAAATATGGAAACCTCCATGGAATATTTTTACTATTATATTTCCTTTTCTTAATTATTTGATATTTGGTATTTTCTTTTTTATTAGTTAATTAGAATTTGGTATTATCCTTATTCTTAGTTAATTAGGATTTGATATTATCCTTTTGGTTGGTTAAGAGTTCATAGTTGAATATAATTTGGTTAGGAGTTTCATCTATTTAAGTACTTGGTGGTTATTGTTAAGACAGTTTAGTTGATTATTGAATAAAAATCGAGGGTTTTCTCTCAAATATGTCACTTCTTCAGTATCCTGCTGGATCAACGAAGCCTTTGAATTGTCGATCTTCCTTGCTTGGCCACGCACACTGCATCAAAAACTAGGGCAAAAAAGACAAGCCCACCATTTTTCTGCAATTGGGGCTAGAAGAAGAACTATTAGGCTATAACTACGGTAAACAATACATGTCGAAAATCATGGAAACACAGTAAATTGAATCTTGAAGCAAAAAGATGAAGTGAACAATCATACAATCGAATCAATAGTAGTCAGCTGATTGACTGGGAGGTTGACATTTTAGTTAATCCAGAGCATCGTATGACGTTTGTGAAGATTAAAACCCATAAATGGTCTTCAATTTGACAATCTAGATTTATCCATTCGAATCATAAACAGCATAGGAATCCAAGAGAAACAGTAATAGATACATCATACAAAGAATTAGGAAGATAGACTAATTTAAACCGAGGCGAGCTAAATTAGGAAGGTAGACTAATTCTGTAGCAGGCTTACCGTGAGTTTCAGAGGTTTTGGCAGTTCCAGCGACCAATTTCAGTGGAGAAGATCGGTGAAATGCTTTGCACTTTGAAACCGTGTCTACTCAATTTTAATTATACCTCCTTGTTCATATTCCGTTTTAAACGGTTTCAAATCCATTGTCATATTTACATATTTAATAATTTTTGTACCTAAAATATAATCAGTTTAATCTAAAATATAAAATTTACCCTACATTCTAATATGATTAAAAGAAACTCAATTATTGCATTGAAATATGTGTATGGACTCTTATCTTCACAACTTTAATTTCAATAAATATACGTTACTTAATAACTTGCATAAATAATGACAATGAAATGCAACTTAGTTGTCAATACATTTCATCTCCTACCAATAGGTTGGGTTCGAGTCACCTTTCCCGTTATAAAAAAATAAAATAATTTGCATAAAAACTTGTGTCTGGATCAATTTGGAACGAGTTTTAATGAATAATTAGCTTTTCAACTAGTTTTACTGAACGTCAAAATCAATGTTTACAGAGAAAGACTATTTATACAAGAGAAAAATACAATGAATAAAGTAATTAAAAACCTTGTTCAACACCATGTGATTTATACTACGATACAAAACAATAGTACTCGATTGTCTGGAGCTTTAATGCTTGATCCTCGAGCTCGGACTATCCACACTTGATTAAGGTATCAATGACCTTGATCGGGATGTACCAATTTGGTACTCTATGTAACCCTAACATATATCTCTGTTTGTCTAAGGAATAAGACAAATTCTATTATTGTGGATAAATCGAAAAACCATTTGACACCTTTGATACCAATTTTCTTTCAATAAGCTTTCGCTTTTCACTTTGTTCCTTCTCCATTTTTCCATTGTTCGATTCAGTCATATATTCCTTCGCACCTTCGACTTTGGTCTTGAAACTTTCAAATCTTTTACAATTAACTCTTGTTAATTTGTATTTTCTTTCATTTTTATCTTTAAACTTCCAATATGTGGGGTTGTGAATTTAAAAGCCTTAACTAGGTTCAATTTATTTTGTAAAATTGAAGGAGGTTTAGTTGGTTTAAAAGGTAGGAAACTATCAACTTTAGCTATGCAAAAACCTTACATTGATGTTAAATTTAACGTTTATCATTCTTGATAAATATTATTTATATATTATTAAACAATAAGAAAATATAAGGTACAAAACGACACAGTTATGACATTAAAATTATGAAACTGGAATTGAATTAGTGGTGCCAACCTGAAAATAAATTTAAAAGGTAAATGATTTCTAGTTTGCTTTTAGGTAGTGTTGTTATGTGAGTCAAGCCTCACCGAGGGCTTGACTTGTTAAGGCTCGGCTCGATAAGCTATTTCGAGCCAAGCTTGAGTCCGAATTCATACTCGTGTTGTTATCAAGTCGAGCTCGTTAAGAGTAATTATTTTAATGAATTATAATGTTTATACATATTTTTATATATAAAGCTCGATAAAGCTCGTATATTTTCGAGTTCGAGCTCCTTTTTTTACTCATTTTGTTAACGAGAGCTCGACTCGGTTGAGTTCGAGCTCGAGTATCAAAATACTCGGCTCGACTTTGCTCGAAAAACAACACTAATTTTCAAGTCATTTGGTTATGTTGAGGTGCTATGATCCTAAATGTCATGTGTTCGATCTCCGTTGAAGTGGGCTTGTGTTCTAGTGTATGCTAGTTTTGTAATAGTTCAAGTTGATGAGTGATAATTGTGTAATGATTGATTGTAATAGTACGATGTAATACTGATATTCTAAAAATAATAATTTTGTTTAAAGAGAAAATGGGCCTGAGCTTTTCTTATTTTTCTTGGATCGAGGAGGCCCAGTCAGCCAAAATGTACCAATCACCTTGCTGCCCAATGTTGAAAATTCAGGACATGATTTGGTGAAAGTCCAAACAGAAAAGAAGCTAATCAAATTGGTGATTTGGGATTAAAAACATTGTTAACCAAGCATAGTGTAGGTGGATTATGGATAGAGAGAGTTGTTTGTAGGTCGTATTTAGCAAAATTGACTGAAAAGTTAGTTGGTAGTTAAATAATTAGCTGGTAGCTGGTTAGGTAATTTCTTTTTCAACAAGTTAACTTGGACAGCTAGCTTTTCTAAAAAGCTATGTGCTTACGTAACGAGCTTTTTGTTAAAAAGATACATTGAACTAAAAAATTAACCGAAAAGATAGTGATAAATCGAGCGTAGTACTTGGGGTATACATGAACATGGATTATTATGGATAGAGAGAGTTGTCACTCGTCATGGATCCAAATCCCAAATCCATGTTTATTTCCGTGACAAAAGTATCCAACTTGCATAAGCCAATGAAACATCGAAACACCTACAGCAGCAGCAACAAATGATTTGAGGACAATTTGAATTGAATAGGAGGCCAAATACTATTTAAATATGCACAATTATTTGTATACCAGTCGCTTACCTATCATCATTCTTCAAATCACAACACACACCTTTCGAAAGTGACTTCACAAATTGAGACATCCCACAACTCTATACACCACATGTGCTTCTGCCTTGTATAAGCTTGATAACAATAGATTAATCTTGAGAAACAAGAATAATGAGCTGTTTGGTTTACATAAATCAGTTTCATGTAAATTAAATAATGATTTAACAGAATATTTAGTTGTATAAATTTTTTAAGTATTTTTAACTGGATTTCTGATATTTCCTTTGTTACCTAATTAAACATGCTTCTAGTTGCTTGACAAAAAATTTGTTGTTATGTTATGTTTACCAAAGGAGCCAAAGATATGAAGGAGGCAGCTGATATCATTAGTTGAGCTGCACCTAAATATTCTGAATCAGGTATAATGGTGATTATTTGTCCAAATAATCAGAGAATGTGTACCCAAAATCTATAATTAACTAGTGGTGATTAAAAGTATTATTCACGTGCGACTTAAATGCTCCAATTTAAATGTCTGAATAATAATTAAAATTGTAGTGGGATTGTTAAAATATGTTTGGTATAAAATTGTAATTGAATAGGGTATTATTAGTTTGTTATATAGGTAGAGAAAAATGTTGCTACTGTAGAGGCATTTCGATCTTCGACATTTAAATACCATAACAAACACAAAATTTCCGAGTAGCATTCAAACGGGCATTTGAATGCTCCTCCAATCAGCCCTAAATGACCAATCATTGCCCAATACAATAGCCACAAGTAGAATCACATAGCAGTTGTGGTTATATTCTCATCAACCAAATGGAGCCCATCTCAATGATGCTACTGGGATTAAGTAGTGGTATTGTATTAGCTCAACATTCTTATCTAAAGGACTAATTCACTTGATTGAATGGATATTCATATCTGGGTTGATAAAACCAGGAAGAAAACAGCATGAACCTCTTTTCTCATTAACTTTATACTAACTTATGTTCCAAGACAATAGCTCAACACTTGATGTTCCATATGCAAACTCTTGCTGAGAAACTATAGCAGATAAGTTAGGAAAACGTAATTCTCAATGATAGATATTAACCCAATAGGACCGCATCTAATTTATGGTCAAGAATCTTGCTTTTCCTAATAAACCTCACAGAATAACACTTATCTCATTATCTATCCAAACAGAGAAACTAAGATGCTGTACCAATACCTTATTCCCAACCCAATGCATAATTTGCAGGTTTATTCTACAAATCCATTTAGGGGTAAAGCTTGATCAACAACCCCCAAACAGCCAATTTCACACAAGATGGTGCAGCAACACAATACCAAAGTAGGAGAGGAACACAATACCAAAACATCATTCCAATACCGAAACACAATACCAACGTAGGATAGAAACAGCATTGCAATTAACCATTATGTACGGAATATGGATCCATATCTGCTCCCAAAGCAGCAGAGAAGTGAAGCATTAAGTACATAACATATGTATCCATTTCCAATACAATAGCATGAGTGAACCATTATGTACATAAGGCAGGTAGATATCTGTTCCAATGGACTAGCAGGGTTTATTTACACCAGCGAATGTAAACTATAAACAATTTAAACATATACACAAGGGGCTTATTCACACCTGATAGATCAGTAGCAACATACGTCAAAGTTTCCCCCGGAT
This sequence comes from Plantago elongata, assembly GCA_036897095.1. Taxonomy (NCBI): domain Eukaryota; kingdom Viridiplantae; phylum Streptophyta; class Magnoliopsida; order Lamiales; family Plantaginaceae; genus Plantago; species Plantago elongata. Next base: position 4,685 of record JAYMSP010000861.1, on the reverse strand, counting down.
ATGGTAGGCACAAATCGAAAACTAAAAACATCAAGTACCAGGATGAGGCATTTTCAGTTAAGAATCATCTATCCCATTGCCAAAAGGGGCTAAGTGATTATTCTACATTTATTCTGGACCTGATGCACGTTCACTACAAACAGCATCTGCTCTGACTTCCAGGGATAAAACATCAACTTGGGAGCTTCAACAATCTAAATGAAGTAGAATGAATAAGCGCAACCAAGTGACATGGCTGCATCAAAAATTCTGGAGAGAGGAAAGCCACTGTTCCACGTTATTCTTGCAATCTGAAACAAAGACAAAAGGAGCTAGTATTGAGTTCCCGTTTTCACATCAAAAAATTATGCAAAGGCAGGAACAATTTCAAGAATTGAGATACATAGATTGCCACGTCAAGTGGATAAGGACTTCTAATTATAACCTTTAAGCATGAGATAATTGTGGCTTTAACTTGCTCTTTCACACAAAAAGACTAAAATTATTTTTCATAAATTGGACTAACAAGATTTAAAATCATGACTCTCTTTTAGGCTTGACACGCTTTATCTAATTACCAAAGAGGATAAAATCATAAATGGTATACTTCACAAGCTCATCACTAGTTAGATTAAATCTCAACAGACAACACAAACAGCAAGTGACAGCTATCTTAAATAAATTCGACTGCGTAGTTGACGTAGACAATTAAAAAGTTCCTCCAGTTTACTAAATTCTCCATAAAGTAGGAATGAGCATGATAGATCTAGATAAGACACAAACAATGATAATAATAACATACTACCTAAAACCAATTCAGAAGATCAAGATTACTATGATTGTCCAGGACAACAAATTAGCACAAATCCACAGCAATATGACATTAGGCATAAGGACATCAACTATCTATGCAGTCAGAGCTCAGGACTTACTAGCAGAATAATCGCCTGGAAGGTTTTTAACAGCATTAAAATAACGCATGCCCGGCTCCTCCTCCTTTTCCTCTAATACAGTGGAATCATTCTTATAGCAGCGGACTATCACAGCAAAACTGTCATCAACCTCATCATCACTCTGGAAAGAGGGGGCATGTGGTTCCATCCACCCAATGGACCAGTCTGAGTCATCGGATTCCGACCCTGATAAACAAAACCCATCAGAGGGTACCAACAATGCATCATGCTCTTTGTCAATCCTCTGGCTCCTATCTTCCCTACTTTTCCATTTCCTTTTCGGTTTCCTATTCGAGGTAGAGGATGCGGGGACTCTTCTATCATCACCGCCCCCTTTGACTGAATAAAACCTCAAATTTTCAGGCTCACCCCTTAATCCTAAACCCCTATCACCCAAAGAATTAATCGAATTTACGACCGACCCGTTCGAAACTTGCTCCTTCTCCTTCCCACCCATCCACAGCCAAGAAATTCTAGTGAATGACAAAGCCATTCTTTCTCTCTTACTTACTTGCAAGTATACAACTTGATGAACAAAATCTCTTCTTTCCTTCTTACTTGCAAGAAAGAATACAACTTGATGAACAACAACAAGAATCAATGAATGGAAGATGACAATTCACAGCAAACCACAAAACCTAGCGTCAAAGTAGAATCCGAAACACCCAATCCAAGCCCAAGAACAAAATCACCACAACTGATTCAAGAGCAAAACAATCGAAATATTGTCCCTTCAAACACTAGGTGTATAAAATCTTGAAGAGGCTGAAAGAATATTAGGGAGTTTTGTTTATCTCAAGTTCATGTGGACATACAACAAGATTGCCACAAACAAAGATATTATTAATTAATTAATTAATATTGGTGAAGAAAGAAGCAAGTAATATCCAGTAACCAATCAATCGATACTTATGAAAGAGAAAAGAGTCCTCAACAAAGAAGAAGCCCAATACTAGTGAAAAACTGAACAAAATTCAATCTTGGACCAAAATTTGATTGAAGATGAAGACTCTAGAAAGACCCTTTTATCCTTGTCACCGAAAAACTCGAAAAAAATAGGAGAATATAGTTATCCACAGGGAAGGAGAGTTGAAATGATCTGAAGAAGAAGAAGATTTATAGCTCTCTCTCAAAGGATTCCATATTCTGGTTTCTTTTCTGACTCTGACTTTTTTCTTCGAGTGATATGATCTTATCCCACACGCATTACCAACCAAAAAAACTACAGTTTTGTTTTCTCTATTTAAATTCAGAATGAACAGGTTATGTGCTGCCGTATATGGCCTATATATAGTAGAGTAATGTATACTACTACTAGTATTCCTATTATGCTTTTGTCATGATTGATTAGCTTCATTCTCCAACGCATGAATGTTGACACTATGTTGCTTTCAGGTTCAACTCTCCCTATAACAGGGCTTGGGGTCCGGGTCCACAGGCACGGACGCATTTATGCACAAGGGGCAGCAATTACTGCCCCTAAAATTTTAACTAGAAATTACCAAAATACTCATGATATTAATACACTTAATAAAATTACAAAATTTATCCACTACAGTTAATTCACGAAACTTACGGAGAAATTCCAATCTTCCCAAAACACACGGAAGTTACAGATCTCTAAGCTATTTAGTCAAAGCCTCGATCTAATCTAGTTGTACATAAAAGCTATAAAACGATAAGCGCAAAATGAAAAATTTAAGAACGAAGAGACTCCTAGCGAATCAGATTTATGAACCTTGAAGCAAATTCAGAAACCTTCAACTTCAATCAATATGAACTCAATAATCATATGCATAATTGGTAAGAAATTTTAAATTTTGATTCTCTACATAATTGGAAACTAGAGAAAATAAAAAATTTGAATTGACATTAAGCTTTCCTCACTGATGATACTTCATATCTGAATGGTATTAATTTGCGTCTGATTGAAGTGATAATGGAGAGGAATTGTATTTCAGGTGTGTGACGGATTGACGGTAATGAGAGTAGTCTGGAAGAAAGAATTAGTTTGCATAATGAATAATGTGTGTGTGTGTGTGACAATTGTGTTTATTGGGTATATTGAGAGTTGTGCAAACTTTAGTATTTAATTTTTTTAATTATCACTATTGTTTTGTTATATTCCCTTTTTAGCTAATAATATACTTGTAATATTAGTGCCCTAAGTCTCTAAATAGTGATAATGTGATTGTTTATCTTGAAAACAACCTATTCAGAGGTGTTTCGAATAAAACTACTATTCGAAGTTTTGAAATATGGTGTATTGTTGGATATGGATTGTAGAGTAAATTTTATAGTTTCATTGTAATATATTTTTTATTCTTAACGATTTTGAATTTCGTTACCCTTGATTAAATTTTCTGCTTCCGTCCCTGCAGGTCGGGTGCACAAATAACTATTTAACGGAGCATTTTATAATCACTCCTTAAAGTTTGAAAGGTAAACGTTTGTGTCAAATTAAATTCAGCCTTTCTTTTTTTCCTCGTGATGCTACTTAAATCTTACGTTTCAGTTTTCATTACAAAATTAATAAACTGAAAAATGTTCAATTATCTTGTGAAAGAATACATATCCTATTAAAAGTTTATGAATGTTTTATTAAAGGTAAAAGAGCTCAACTTTTTGGATAATTGAGATATATTATTCGTGCTTCATTAGTTTCGTCCTCTAAATGTTGTCATGGAAGTTAAAGTAGAACAATTTGTAAATCTGGAGATTTTAGAGAATGTTAAGTATTCTCAAACACTGTACTACTTAAACAATGTAAGTCATTATATAACTTAATCGTTGTGCAGTAATTTATAAGTGAAGATAATCTTAAAGTTATCAAATAACATTGCTCGTGAAATTATGCTACGCATATTACCTTATATTATTAAGTGAGGTCGATAAGTCTTTAGATTTTATGTAACGTTAAAATATTAAAAATGTTATGCAATAAGAGATATCAATGTGCTAGTTATAGCAATCTTAGGATGTTATCCAGAAGTATCAATGTTTGTTCATGAGTCATGATGAAGTATGTTGGAAACGACGTATGTTGGTATAGTTGGGTCGTCATCATACTACTTTGAAAATTATTCATAATTAATTGTGTCGGTTTAAAAAGTCAAACTCAATCCTTTTACAGTTAGATAAAGTTTAAATTAAATTTTATAAAGTTGAAAAAAATTGGGAACATAATTCACACCAATATCGGGTGTTTACATTCCAATCCTTGTATAGTACTATAACGTGTGGTTGGTTATTTCACAGTTAAATTTCCTGGTAATTACTTCAATTGGTGTATTACGACATTCCATTGGTGATGTACGTATCAAAGGTAGGTATATCCGTAGTATATGAGATGCATTTAGTTATTGATTGAAAAATACACTGTATCTAGCTAGAATTATGACATTAAGCCATAGTTGCCTCTAGCTATATGTATTACTATGAATTGAGTCTTTTGAAATAAAATTAGAGTTGAATTCGTTTAAATGGGTAAATAATTATTAAATTATAGTTTGATCATTAAAATTAATATTTGGTATAGAATTATAAGTTATACGGGTATGTTAAATAAATGTCGACTTGACTTATTGTCTGTAGTTGGATCATTCGCTCTTCATCTACTCTCGAGGAACCGACAAAGCATATATTCTTCTCTATGTGGACGACATTATTCTCACCGCATCCTCCGATACGCTACGGCTATCCTTCATGAAGATGCTCGGTGCGGAATTTGCAATGAAGGACCTCGGCCCCTTA
>JAYMSP010000860.1:0-40075 GCA_036897095.1 Plantago elongata | reverse complement strand
AGGCGTTGAAGAAGAATCGAATCGAACAGGAAACAATTAAGAAAACAAAGAGGGGAGCTAGATACCTGCTTCTACGCTTTCCTATTCTATTCTCCGGTGTAGAAATTAACAATTTCCGCCTCAGATATAAAAAATCATGAAATGTGAGCGACTCCAATAAGGTCATGAAAGGCTCTCTTTTATACTTAGGTATGTAGAGGGCGATGGGTTAGGTTCGAGGCCCAGATCCCATGTTTCTTGGGCTTTTACTCGATTGTCTTACATTTATGTCCATGTGTGGAATGTGTAATCAAGATCATGCAATACGCTCGCTATTTTTTATACTCGTAGAGGGTGGTGGGTTGGATTTGAGGCCCAATTTAAGTGTTGTTAGGCTCCTCCATGTATTCTTACATTTATGTCCGACTTTAAATGTATGTTGATTATTTGAGCGAGTGTTTTGCATTTATTCCACTAGTGCACTTGTGCACTACACGTGCAAAAATTTAAATAGTGTATCAAAAGCACAAAATCAGTTAATTATATTATAAATCTGTAATATTTTAACCAAGTAACTAAGCTAGAAAGTTAACGTCAATAATTTCATACTAAATATAGTAATAAATAACTACCCATTAGTAACTAATCGAATTTGAGATTTATTTACTAAATAACCACCACTACATATAGATAGATTCATACTTTCTCATCAAGAATTTTTTGTGTAATAATAGAGATGAAAGATGATTATAATATTGGTCATGAGAGATGGTTTCCTCCATAGTCGTCTCTCCAACAACCCGACCATTAATGAACCGAGACCTGACTCATTGGACCGTCAAGGTCACTCTTGACTGGGCATACACATCATGTTGTTATAATATTGTCCTATTTATCTCATTGTTTTTAATTGAATGCTGGTTGCACTCATTCACTAATGACGGGTGAAAAAAAATTAAGCCACAACACATTTTATAAAAAAGTTAGTTGGCAGGTGTGGATGAAAGTTGGACGGTTTGTGCAAGTGGGTTTTTTTCACAACCCTAATTAAGAGTGGATGCTATATTTATTAATGTTTCGGGGGGATCTGGTGCATTCTCAACACTTGTGGATGGGTCTAATTGGGATCAGATTGTATGAGTATAACTGGAGGAATTTTGTGTATACGTGAGATTATTACTTTTAAGTGATGGTTATATATTTATAATATGATGATGGGGGAATATAATCGGTGTGGATTATAAAACACGGTGGGGCTCCCTAACCATATATCTCTATCTCCGACTCTGTCCCTGCCCTGTTGATAAGGTAAATATGAGCGCGTTTTTACTTGAGCCCGTACATATATCTATCTCAATCCGTACCCATTTGGCAAGTTAGGTATGAATGTGCTTCTGAAGTTTGAGTCAAATTCACGGAGATATTCAACTTGTAGTCTTCAACCCACTTGCTTTGACTTTTGTGTTGCATCGTAAATACATAGTAGAGTACTACTATTTACTACTTCAATTTCAAATTCTACTCTTGATCAGCGATTTACGAGAGTTAACTCTAATTTTTCTCCACATTGTATTACTTTCGCAGCCCTGCCAACTGCAAACTATGAATTCATCTCATCTTTTACATTGAGGGAATGAGGGAGATGGCTAAGTGGACAGAAGCGTCAAATTGCTAATCCGTTGTAGTCGACAATGCTTATGAGCTTCGAGCTGTTCACCCATATGAATATGATGTGGTTTTGTCCAAGAAATATGATTAACCAGACACTGATTTATTAGCCTCTTTACATGTCAACTGTCTGTCAGATGTTCAAACAAATTAGCAACCTTATACTGTTCTTCTCCTTTCCAAAAAAAAACAAAGGACCTGGTGCAGACTGCAATGGATACTAGCAAGTTTTTCGCAGATAAGTTTAAAAGGAAAACCTTCATGGATCAAATGAACACGGGTACATGAATTTCAGGGGAAAAAGGAAAGAGAAGATTGTCAAATAAAGATGACTCGCTGCAAATTCGGAAGGATGGAGAAATTCATCTCCGATACTTTATTCAGAAAGAATCAGTTATAGTTGCATGCGGGAGGGATGATTTGCTGATGGTAGGTCGCATTGTAGGTACACAGTGCATCCTTACCTGTGACTTATTCGAGGAGAAACAGCCAGCCGATTAACAAATGAAATAATATGTAACAAGATAGACAGGTTGAATGTTGATACCTTTTGTCAAGTAAACTTTTCTGCTAGCTCCAACGGCACATGTTGATCGACCAGCCACTTCTTCTTCTTTCTGGTCCTGAATTTGGGACAATCTGGCAACAGTGGATAGCAGATTTTAGTCAGCTGCTAGAGATGATTGCCAGTGGAACTTAAATTACGTGAAAGTGCTTGTATCTGGGCTCTTGACATACCTCCTTCAGGATATATTGAGTTGTAGTGCACCTCAGCCCAAAAGCTCAGGAAGATGACTGTGTAATAACAAATTGTTAATTGTTCAAGACTAACGGAAACGGGCAACAGGGTATTGGATTAATGTGATTTTCCGCCAATGTCATACAGATAGTTGGAGTGCTTTTATTTATTAACGTTTAGGAAGTAAAGATGAAGTTAAGTACCTCTTTCAGACTTCTGAACACTTGGAAGGATCTCGATGTAGCACGTGTCCTTGAATGACGTTATGACGAACAGTTTGACACCATACTGCGTGAAGTTACTAATGAATGTTAGAGCAGGAGAATTGCATACTCAAAGTAACTGCATAAAATGCAAATGAAGTTTGCATGCTAAGATTCTTCTTACTTGAGTACATTAGTTAACTTTGTATATAAAAGAGTTAATGAGTTTATGGTGACATAATAGCAAAGGTGAGTTAGATCAATGAAAAACAAAGACATACTGAATCGGCAGCAGCTTGCAGCGTGACATGATCACCCCATTCCCCGCTCCTAATACAGTAGAAGCAATGTGAAATTCAGGCCAACAGAAGATTGAAGTTACTTCCAGTAATTCTGAACTCTGAGATATACCTTGACATCTTTTTTAGATACTGGTCGTAAGCCATTGGTACATATCCCTCATAAATGTCTGGGCAAGACCGTAGCTGAAAACCAAATTTAACGGACAAGAGTGACATAGTATACCGGTTCAAAGGATACTAAGCTAAAACTAGAACAAGAACAATAGATGTACACATAAGCAATGTAAGAACCTGATTCACAACTTGCCGCCTGACAAACTTGTGGTGTTCCGGAGTACGATAAAATTGATCAGAAAGAGCTCGAAACTGAACATGGAAAACAGAAAACTATCATATCCGTAAAGGTAATTATCTGCATATTATGTGAATGCAGAGCGCTTTATGACACATATATTACACATGTAAAGCTCTGTATTTGGTTATTCCGGTTACTATTAATTGATGCGAGTCTCATTTTTGTACTAGCATGACACAGTAAGATTCAAATTTTGCTATAACCAATCTATAGAACCGTAATAGCACCATAAACCTGGAATTTCAGTATTTCAAACTTAACCCTGTTAAATTGTTTTGAATAGAAGCATAACAGTTCATTACACGACAGGATAACTGGATAAGCAAAGAATTTTGGATTCTCAAGTAGTAGATATGCATCGAAGGCAAATGACGTACTGAAGAATCTTTGACACATGTTAAATAGACAATGTATAAAAAGAGCAGACGATATGCTCATTGAGCGACTAAAGATTAATAACCTGGCAGTTCCCGTCGCCTGGAACCTTGAATTCAACAAGCTCGTACACCCGCAATCTATGGAAGAGAAGAATACTTGAATCATTTACCAAATGCATAAATCTATAAAGTTTATCCTTTATCTGGCATCAGATTGACCTACCAACATACTTTCACGCTTTGCCAATATTGTAAAGTGAACTCATGAGAATCAAAGAGGGTTCAAAAGCTATTATCAATTGCATTCTTAGTTTAGAACACTATATCTTGGTCATCTCCAGCCAGGACAAAGAGGTCTATGTATGTTACAAGACACAATGTTTATAGAAGAACAGCATTCTTCCACAAGCCATGTCGTTGTCCTTTCATTAAATTTATTCCTTTAGGGGCTCAAAGTAAAAGATGGATAATGCAAAAGAGATCCTCCAATACCTGTCAAGAAGCCTTTGATGGTCTAACGTTGCTTCATCAATTGATGGTATTTCACCATTAATTTTAGGAATATGCTGCAAGAATGAATACCATTGTCATTTGGAAAGTTAACATCATACAGTCTTTTGCGACCAATCAAAGGAGCTTCGCAAAGTAAGTTCACATTTTTGTTGAAATTCCATGACATTCGAGTGCAAGCACAATTAAGGTGGCAGTATGTGAAAGCTTTGGCTAAATAGATTAAAGTTACTACCGGAAGCCCGGAACAATGATTCTCGCGAGCAAACAATGAAGCCAGATAACTACATGCAAATATGCTAGTGTTAATTCTGCATTTACTATGACAGATGCATAAGAGTTTGCTAACTAATGCAAAGAGTGGCAAACAATCCATGGAAATAAGATATATTATATTCAATCAAATGTGTTTGATCATATGCCATTATAAGACAGGGGAAAACAGTCAGAAACAACCAAAAAGATGTTGGAATTCATAGTTGAGATCCTACTGCTCATTTAACGCTTTTAGTCCCTGACTAAGAGGGGGACTTACGGGAATCGGGACCATTTGGTTCAATCTTTCTCCCACTTTCCCATCCAAGGCATACTGTAGGTCTATTGAATATGACCAGTCATCGGGGTATGATTCTCCTTCTGGGCTAGAACACGATCCAGAAACTTCCTGATCAGTTGCTTCTTTGAGGCAGTTCTCGTTACCTGCATGTTAAGTCAAGTACTCAACAAGTGTAATATGACATAAACATGATGATAGACAGAAAAAACTCAAAATATATTTGTGATTCGTAATACCGTTAATATCATAACTGTAATTTCCTAATGATTGAGGAAACCAATTTTGAGAACATGACGATGGTTGTATATGGTTTGCTACACCTTCGGCGAAGGGTTCGTTGACTGAAAGCTGGGATAGATCTTGGTTAAGACTGTTCATCATAAATTCGTGATTTCTCGAATCGTTGCATTCTGCATCAGACTGATATCTACTCGAGTAATGGCCGGAATAGTAGTCTGTATTTTGTTGTGATAATGAACCATAATAGCCACAATTAGAATATGGATCACCGTCGAAAAGCTGAAGACCCCAACGAACAACATCTGGATCTTGCTCATAGGTAATCATTTTCAAGTATCTTATTCAAGTAAGCTCAGCTCCACTAAATATCAAGCAAACTAGCTGCCATATAAAGGAGAAAATCCAGGTGAGCAAGATAAGCAAATTTGGCTGAATCAGGAAAAAAACACAACTTCCAGCTAATATAAGCCTGGTAATCTAATGATGTCAACATTGACTGTCTTTTATGAGCATCTATGAATAGGATTCAACGTCATGCGTTCAAAATGTGAGGCTAATCATTAACGTATCGCTAGCTACAACGAATTTGTCATTGATTTCAAAGAAGTGCGAAAATCCTTACAAAATCATTAACAAAGAGAAAGAAAAATAACTAACACGCATCTGGCAAGTTTCTATGATAATTAACTGCCTTTACATCTAAAACAGAATGTAATCTAATTGGCCTAGAAAATCCTATAATCTAATACAAGCTCCAGCCACCCAGTTCAACACAATAACATTTCCAAATACATTACGAAAAGCAAGCAAAATTGAAGTCCGTACAATGCTAAGAACTCAATTTCTTACAATGTTCATCAATCAATCCTATAATCTCGAAGCAGAATCTGTCAGTAGCCCATCAAACAAGCTAAGCTAATAACATATCCATTGCTCAAAACTACTCATTCAAGTCCCAATGGAAGAAAGAAACTCACTTTAACTTGCGCAATTAAGTGACTAGCATCATCTTGCACTTTTCCAAAAGAAAAAAGTCCAGACAATGTATCACATCGTGTACAACGATCAAAGCAAAAAGATTCAAACTTTAATCCCATTTCACCAAATCGAACCAATGATCAACGTGAAACAGTCAAAAGTAGAGCAAGAAACAAACTATCTGCAAAACCACATTGGCCTGAAATTCAAGAATGTACAAGAAAAGCTTACATTGAGTGAGAAGAGTTGAAGAAGATTGTGATAGTAGAGATGAAAGATCTTCTTACCAGAGAGATATGTGCATGAAGTGAAGAATTTGGAGTGGTTGAGATAGAGTGAGAAGCGACGAATCGAGAGAGATGATGATGATGAGTGGTGGTATTTATGAATTCTGATTGAGGAGAAGGAGAGGAATCAACAGGGAGAAATATGTTGTGAATTTCGGGGGTGGGGTGTCATGTCACGAGCTAAGTCCAGTCTTTAATTCCCCTGGGTGCTTTGGGTCTCGGTTTTCGCAATCGAGTTCGACTCATGTGCATTTCAAACTCGCTAACTATTGACCGAATAATTGAGTATGTACTGGTTATAGTCATCTTGTGTCATTATTCAATTTTCATGTAGAATATATATTTGGGAGTGTAATAATTAAAAGAGTGCGATCGATTAATTTAATAGCTGAGTTATTACTGATTCTAAGAACTTTGTCTTTTTTTTTTATGTATTGATTGGATGTAAGAAGTGTTTAAGGTGTTTAGAAATGTAAAATATTATGATTGGTCGAATGGTTGAGCCGGAGTTGATTTTTAAGTTATACAATATGAAATTTGAATGAGTTTGATTCTGCATTACAAGGTAGTTTTGAACCTTGATTTTTAAGATCGATACTCGTCGATTGTATCAACATCGAAGTTGCATTGGCTCTGGATTTCCTCTACTCAGATATCTACTCGAAGTTAGGTAACTTTGGGAAAGGAAATACTAAATTGGTGAACCACATTATACATATTTTAAGTAAAGGTTACAGAGTCTGATTTTTTTATTTTAAGTTATAATTCTATGGCCATAAATTATACTTGATATCTCTTAGATTAATTATACTACTAACACTTAGCAGTTTAGTCATATGTTCGAAAGTTTTGTCAGCATGTTACACTACTTGAACGTGCATGCGAGTTTGAATTTTTTATTTTCAAAGTTAGAGTAGATTTCATTTTCGCTGTTAAAATACTGTAAAAACATATAGAAATAAATACTTCCTCGTGAGTTGAAATTGAATTCCATATCCGAATTGAATTTGTGTCAATTTGAATCACTTTCTTTTTTACAGTATCTAGTTAATGAGTAACTTGAATTGAATGTGTCAACTTTGTTAGTACAAGTAAGGTGACGCAGAATGGCATATAGAAGAATAGTTGAATGATCTGAGTTGAAGAAATGGAAAGGGAATGGGAGAAAAATAGTTTGGAAAAAAGACAAAGGAATTGGAATCTGAGAGTGGAAACAGTGTTTCAGAAGCTGTTGTTGTCAAACTGACGGCGATTCCTTTGGCTTTGTCTTTTATTCCTCGTTTTCTTCTCTCTTTTTATCCTTTTCCCATTTTGTGCTACTTGTTAGAGGGGAATCACGTTTTCATGTACTCCTCCATTTTCTATTCTTTCTCAATCCTCTCTAGTACATTTTCTACACTACTATATCATAGTCAAAACTTTAATTTTGACTCACCTGTCATTCTTTATGTTGAACTAGCATTGTAAATTGCTTTCTTTGGCACTTGGTTTAACATACATGGAATGGAAGATTTGGTGTCCATTATACTAGTTGCTTATATTTGTGCAGGGCATCAAATTTTATTACTAGTTAGTAAGTACCCTATTTTACACACTCCAATGCTCCGAGATTGTGTCTGTAACTTTGAATAGATTCTCTCAAGGGTTATGTATCTGATGATGTTTTAAAATTGTGTTTATGCTACAATATACCATCGTAAACGACAACATATTACATGATTCATCAGATTGTGATGAGATGATGTTAATGCTATAGTATAAGTCTAATAAGATATAATAAGCACCATTGACCGACTCATTATTTATGTCTTAACCTATGCTACAATAGTATAATGCGATATAGTAACTAACGTTCTACCGTATCAGTATCAAATGCTTTTTGAAGTATTGCAATGTACATCGTATTAAGCATCATGATTCGTATGGCACTAAAATATAATGTACTATATATAATTATATTATAAGATTTTTATATATTCTACAACATATTGTAGTGTATGACGATGTTTTCGGATATTGTATTATTAAATATTTTAATGTTCCACTAAGCAACAGTAAGCATTATGTCGCGTTAGAACATGATGTGGCCAACTGAAACATGTTTAAAAGGATGTAACAAGTTTAAAAATTCACTTAATTTAATTCTGGACAAACACCACCTAATTGGCTTAGTTCTGGGAGGTTTATTGGAGTTGATAGATAATGGACCGGACTAGTCGATTCTGGCTGGATCACATTGCAAAGATTTTTGGATTTGGGCCTACAACCTTTCACCTTTCCAAGACAAAATTGGCCCACAAGCTACGACCCAGTTTAATACTGAGTAATGACTTGACTATGGGTCTTTGAAACCCAATAACTATTTGTTCCATTCAACAAATGAATATAATTCATAAAAAATAATTACGGAATAAATTATTTTGTGGTGTTTACCATAGGTATTGAGTATGGGCCATAGAGTGTAATTCCAAAAAAATTCATATAAGTTTTAAATATATTAAAATTTGAACGGGGTGATTAAATACATAATATGAAAATTATATTAGTTAGACATTTAGCTAATTCAATTTCTGATTCATGAAGTTTTTAGGTAGTTTTCTTGTACAAGAATATTGACTAAATGAGTTTCTTAGTTTTAATTGATCTGGTTGTTAAGTTAGTTATATATAATTAGGGGAGCATGTTTGTTACATATATCAGATTAAAATCTTCATAAAAAATTAAAAAATACAAAGTAATCTTCGAAATTAGGGGTGTATTTCGAATCGAACAATTAGTTTAGCGAACGTTCGTTCGTTCGATAAGTTGTTTGTTTTGTTCGTGTTCGACGAACATCTTAACTTTTTGTGCGTGTTCGGTTCGATAATATTTTAATAAGTTCGTGTTCGTTCGTTAAACGTTTGATTATTCGGTTCGTCAAAGATATAAAATAAATGATAATACAATAAAAATACAAACACTTCTCAAATAATTACACAAACTAAAAAAAATATAATATCATTTCATAAATATTATGCTCCACCTATTATGTATTGGACATATTAATTATTTAAATGTCAAAGCGTTTGTAGCCGAGTGGCAAACTGAGACACCCCGTAACCATGAGGTAACAGGGTCGATTCCCCGAATTGAGTGATTATATTATCTGAATTCGATTTTCCGAAATGGGTAATTATATTATCTGAATATAGATTGGTGGTGATTTGCATATAAATACGATTGATAAATTCGTCTTCTTCAATAATTATAATTGTAATGCTATATTTCATGTTAATTAATAAAAAAGTAAATAAAATTATTAAAAAAAAATTAATTATTTAAATATAATAACTATTAGTTATATAATATTAATATATGTAATTTTATTAAATATTTAATTTGTTTGTGAACTATCGAACAATAATAAATATATTCATGTTCGATTTGTTATCTACATGAACATGTTCGTGGTTCGAACACGACCGATTTTTTCACCGTTCATTTATTAACTTGTACAAAATTTCTAAAAGTAGTACTCAAAATAATAATTTTGGTTGATTTAATTTAAATTTGTGCCAAAACAAGATTCGTCACACATCCGATTCCCGTCTCTGAAACCCGAAACAAAAGAATCAGCTTCCTTCCCCAAATACCAATCCTACCCCTCCCTCCACGATCTTCTTCCCCTGATGGGCAGACCTAAATTCGTGATTACACATCCCAACCCTGAGGCGGTGGCAGTATAAATAGGAGGGTGAGTTTGTGAGTGACTCGTGGAAACACAGAAACAATGATGCGTGGAAGCAGATGTCAGTCCAAATGGCCTCCTCCAAACTTCGCCGTTTTCCTCTCTCCATTCCACTTCTCCTTTCTCACTCTCAATGCTCAGTTCACCTACACTAAACCCTAAACGAACAGATTTTGCCTATTCCAGGTCTCTTCCATTCCTCTATCAACCTGCATTGCCTTCGTGTTTGCCTGTTTGTTTTTTCAATTCAATGTGTTTGTTTGTTTGTTGATTTGATTTTGAGATTGTTTCTGAATTGGTGCAGGGATGGCGGTGGTGTCGGAGGGAGTGATCGTGGCGAAGCTTCTGTACGTGGTGGTGGTGGAGGACGGAGGTAAGGTGGACGGAACGGCGGCGTCGTCGTTCCGGTATACGCGGTCAGTGTTGCAGAATACCTTGCAATTGATGGGATGCAAGCCGAGGCATGCTTTTAAGGTCTATGTTGATTTATGTTTTTGCATGTTCATTTGTTTAATCATTTGTTCATTTGCACAGTTGACAGTTTGTGGAGCAGAATTGAGAATAGTACTATGTGCTAGTGGATGGGGAATTTCAGTTACAGTTTATTATTCGTTTTTAGGCTCTACTAATAGCAATTCTTTTGTAGAGTGTCTCCGACTTTATATGTATTTTTTTGAGCTGCACTTATATAAGATGATCTGTTGTAATTTGAGTTTGCTTGAACATAAGCGAAATGGCTAAGTATCAAGGAAGTTGTGGATGCATATCCTGTCATAAATATATTTACGTGAAAATGTAACCGTGTGCTTATTATTGTATAATCATATTTGGTTCAGTGTTGGATCTTTACCTTTCTCGAAGCGATAGGATCTTTACATCACGTCTAAGAAATTCATATTTGGTGTCTCAAATAACAGTTTTCTTGCTCTAGACTAGGAGGGATGATTATATTGTTCATTGAAATTTCTTTCAGTTTCCAAAGGTGGTACAGTTTATTTGGGCTCAGGAATTGTTACCTATAATGCATTTGACAAAGTGTACTCAATGGAAGAGTTTTCAACCATCCACACTATGTTTTCCTACCTTAAGTGGTTCTAATGTTGTATCCTGCTTGTCTTTACAGATAAGTCAGAGGGTTTTTGAAACGATGAAGCGTGAAAGATCACCTTCAGAATATGAAAGGGTTATTCAAAAGGATGTTAAAGAATCTCATGGCTCGGAGACTGACCACAATGTAAATACATGCTTAATGAAAGCAGACAATGATAAGTTATCTGTTGTTCAAGATGCTACTAGTACCAAACTATTTGAACTGTACAAAAGACGCACTACTGTTATTGTTACAAGAAGTCATTTTCTAGATGTTGTTTGTGAAGCTCTATCTGAGTACAAGTACGTGGGGCCGAACCAGAAGGCTGATTTGGTGTTAGCTTGCAGGTATAGCTACCATTTGGCTTGGAAATTGAACTATGTACCCTTTTGGATGAACCCTTGCTATTAGAAAGAGGATGTTGTATTCTTATTCTATGACATCACTGTATGTTGACATTGCTTTATCATTCTTCAGCTTAAAGTACAAATGACGTTTTCCCTTTGCGCCATTTAATGTTAATTACTTCATCACAATTTTATTATGTTTAGATTTTTTAAATTACACACCCGGGAGAATCAGGTGTTGATGATAGCTGTTTCTGAGTTTACACTATCTGCCGAATTGCTCCCCCCTACAGTTGGCTTCTTTTCATTTGAAATACTGTTCTGCACAATTATGTTCGTTAATGATTCAATTTTCATATGACGGGGTTCTTATTTCTGTTTATGTTTTGTGATTTTAGACTCAGAGAAAGAAAGGAATCTGTTACTGTGCTACTATGTGGTACCAGTGGATGTGGAAAGTCTACCCTATCTGCATTGCTGGTATGGTGATGGTGTTATGATTTAAGATTTCCAGTTACATTTGCAGTTGTAATCTTATATTTTCATGTTTACTTTTCAATGATATTCACAATCTGAGCTGTTCAAATTTCATTGTTAGATATCATAGATTTTTAAGATATCATATCAAGTCAATTATGTCAGATAAGTAGTTTCTACACATTTTATTCTGTGTAGCTTTCATGCTCTTAATTCTTCTTAATTAAATGATCAGGAACTCTACTTTTTTCCCTTGGACAGTGGGGGGTTATCATGTACTAAGATGATTACCCATTCTGTTGAAGAAATTAATTTATTTTCCAGTTTGTATGCTAAACAAATGAGATCTGTGGCTTTGCTGATTTACGTCTTCTTATTTCCGAGTTGCAACTCTTCTTTTAGAACCCTTATAATCTTCTGTGATGGTTGTGATCCATTTATGCTAGACATGAACATTTAGATTATCCAAATCATAACTCCGTGATAAACTAGCTAGTGTTCAAGCACTGATTTACAATTTGGTAATAGTTATTCAGTACTACGTTACTAGTTGATGGCAGCATGGTTGTTGGTCCTTTTATGTTTTAGTTGTACGTTTTAAGTTGTTCTAATCATTGAAAGAGCTGATACGTAGTTTTGGTAGCATGTTTGCTCAACCTGATCTTTGTTATCAGGCTAGCAGATTGGGTATTACAACTGTTGTATCTACGGATTCCATACGTCATATGATGCGGAGCTTTGTCGACGAAAAGCAAAATCCATTACTCTGGTCATCAACCTATCAAGCTGGTGAACATTTAGATCCAGTAGCTGTTGCAAAAGCCAAGGCTAAGAAGAAAGCAAATAAATCTGCTGTTGTTTCCACATCATCAGCTAAGGATTTTAACCCAACAATTGTAGCATCTGAGGAAAATGTCACCACTGCTGATTTGCTCAGTCCGAAGCAGATGGCAATAGAAGGATTCAAGGCACAAAGTGAGATGGTAATTGATAGCCTTGACAGATTGATTACTGCATGGGAAGAACGCAAAGAGTCAGTGGTGGTCGAGGGTGTTCACTTAAGTCTCAACTTTGTGGTAATTTCATGCGATAATTTCTAATGAATTCTCTTATGTGTAACTTGAGCTAATTCTCAATTTGTAGCTTTCTCTTTGTGGAGAAACTCGTGTTAATAAAATTTCTGAACTTCTAAATTAAGAGAAAAATGTCTCTTAGTGCTAATATTTCTGAAATTTGGGTTCAGCGCACGCTGCACATATCAAAGTGATTTTTTCTAATTATTATTATCCGTAACATCCGTCTCTGCTTTCCAGATCTCGTAACAGCTGATTTTTTGCAGATGGGGTTGATGAAGAAACATCCTTCCATTATACCGTTCATGATTTATATTCCCAACGAGGAGAAGCACTTGGAAAGATTTGCTGTCCGTGCAAAGTACATGACACTTGATCCTGCAAAAAATAAGTATGTTAAATACATACGGAATATTCGGACTATCCAAGAATACCTCTGCAACCGAGCAGACAAGCATTGGGTGCCAAAAATAAACAACACCAATGTCGATAAAAGTGTGGCTGCCATTCATGCAACAGTTTTCAGTTGCTTAAGACGCCGTGAGGCAGGAGAGTCGCTTTACGACCCAGTGACGCACAGAGTAACTGTTATTGATGAGGAGTATAGGAATCAGTGTGCTGCCAATTCTCTGAGCTCCAAAGGAATGTTTCAGTTGATCCAGAGGAAAGGTACTTTCTAATGTTCAGGAAACAATATATTGGTTTATGCAGCTCTGATATTTTATTGTTGTTAGAAAACCATTCCTTGAAGAGTCATGTCATACTCTTGATTGTTTTCCTTTTACGAGTCCCAGACCAATGAGTTCAGAATACATGAGCACTTTTAGAATCCTTATTTCCATAGAGAATCACCTTTGCTTCTGTTATTTTTATTTTTATTATTATTATTATCATTATTATTATCATTATTAAATATTCTGTTCGATGTCGAACTCAGGAAGGCTGAGATCTCTTTAATTTTTTATTGTTTGATCTCTGATCTATCAGGGTCTGCAAGGAATTTAATGGCACTTTTGAACAATGATGGTTCTGTGGCAAAGGCATGGCCACTTGATATGATAGATGATAATGGCAAGCCCATTTCAGGCCACCATGCAGGAACCGGTATAGGAACACCTGTGTATGGGCCGTTGCAGATAGATAGAGCTCAGTCTGTCAACCTGCAGTTTGGTCACTTTGGGATCAGTGCCTGGCCTGGTGATATTGGGTGTACTAGTCAGGCTGGCAGCTTTGATGAAAAAGGGGAGTTAACCGACAATGGTAGCAAACAGTTATCATCATGCTGTAGTTCACCAAGGATAACTGGTTGGCCTGACAAAGAGGTCAGTTGAATCTATCATGAAGTTGAATTTCATTTACAGTACTAAATAGAATCTTAGTCAAGGGATGTCAATTTCTGATGTTACTCCTTTTGTATACTAATTCTATGTCTTCTGCCAGCATAAGGACGAAGTTTATGTGGATGGTAGTGATGAAGAGATTGATGAGTCTCTTGAAGTAGATAGTGATGAGGATCTTAGTGATGATGGAGAGAGAGAAATTCAGGACGAGGTAAGTAATTTCACCATATCAACAATGTTTTGTTTCTCCCCGCACCTAAATTAACTGGAAAGATAACAGGTTACATTGATATTCTAGTATTCTTATCCTTGGGCACCTCTAGCTTAGGCCGTTTATCTTTGGTCCATATGTTCAACTTCAGACAACTTTCTTAGATTCCTAAACCGGTCATTTATGTTTTAGGAATCACGGGGTAATCTGTTCAATTTGTGGCTCGCACATGTTTTCTTTGCTATGGCAAAAGCCACCTCTAGCTCGAAAACACACATTTCGGCAAATATGCCAGACACGATTGAAATTCTGGCACAAATTTCCCTGCAGGGCAGCATTTGGATAGTTTTTGAACTTTTCTGACTAGACACAAAAGATTACAAACTTTGAAGAAGATATACAATTGAAATCTAGACCCTCAATTTGATGAAGTTGTAAAATCTAGGGACATAGGGGATACTTATTATTTGTTTGACCAATCTACACCTTGCTGATATTGGTATGCTATATTATCTGATTTTCACAGTTGGACTTGGAAGGCTCAGTAGATGGATCCAGCAAATCCGACGAGGAGTATGATGACCTCGCATTGCTAGATATACCAGAAGATGGCTACTTAACTGATTATGATGACAAACTTAACAATAAAATAGACATGCACGACTCCTTATTTACTGATACGGGGGAACAAATGAATGGTCTCAGAGAAAAGTACGAACAAAACCTTGACTTCTTCCTGAGAACAAAAAGTGTACCCCTGTTAGACTTTGGTGCTATTGAATCCCCTCTCATAAGCAAAAATGAAAGTAGAGTTAGCAACCGAGTTCGAAAGCGCTCTCAGAGCATTCCTGCATTAGGGAAGCATGGATTCCTAACAAACTCCCCAACCAGTACGGAAGTTGTTCTGCCTTAATTGCTCTTCCGAGTTTATTTCAGGTTTATGAACAATCAAGTTGTCATGTTATTGGGAGTTTCTTTCTTTCTGTGTAATTATTGTTATTCGGAGTTTCTTTCTTTGTGTAATTATGGACTGAACTCTTAATGTGACAATTATGTATTTCTAGTGTAGGCATGGTCTGAAACTCTCGAGTTTAACTGTAACAATGGTATCTTTAGTGTAGAGCTGGTCGGAAGTTTAGGGTAATTTAACGGAGTTAATCATATCACTTTGACTCGAACTCGGGCTTCAAGTCTTGGCTTGTTAAACTAGTCGAACTCGAGCTTCAAATCTCGGTTATGGAACTCAAATAAGATAATCTGACTTGTGCTAAAATAACGGATTAACGGTCAACGTCCCACTGTATGACAGTCCTCCAAACTTTGACTTGATTCTCACTTAAAGAGGCAGTGTGAAGTTGTAGTAAATTTCCAGGAAAAGAAAGAGAATGGGCTGTATTCTGTTCTCACCAGAATCGGACAAGCACCAACTCCAAACCTTAAATCAAGCAAACTGGATTCTTCAGATTCTTGGCGATTCATGCTAGGTAAGGTGACTTCTCTCTCTCCCAATAGCTTTAAATCAAACGACTTCATTTCCTTTTGCTTGCAATTGTTAAAAAAAGGCAACTCTTGAACTAGTTTTTCTTCTTCTTTTCATTCGTTTGAACTCTCTCAATTTTGTCCATTTTTTTGGTGGATTTATCATATCTTGGAGTTTTAGGGTTACTATTTTCCTTCATTTGCGTGGAACATTTTGGCAGACACTTCTCAGTTCTCACCAAAGATTGGATTTTTGGCTTGCTTCTGTGTGAACAATCGGAAAAGGAGAATTCTTTGGTTGCGAATTTGAGAAACACAGCTGTTTATTCAGGTTTGTATATTTATCTTGATAATATGATTGTAGACTGTTACAGCTTATATTGATTTTCTATTAGGGAATTATGGGAATTGGAGAAATTAGGTTTAGAGTTTTTCTTCAGCACTGATTGGTAGCTAATATGCTCAAGTTTTAGTATTATTCCTGTTGTCTGCAATTGGCTGAGAAGAAGAAGCCTGATTTTTTTTATCTAGGTATGCTTTGTAAATAGGGGGTTGTGGGATTTCTTTAAATGCACGTGTCCAGAGTTGAAACACATACATATAAGGGAGTTGCAATTCATGGGTGAACTTTATACAAAGGGTCGACAAAGGCGCGATGAAGGTTCCTAAAAGGTGCTTTCAAATTCAAATAACATCTTCTCTCTTCCCGTCCAAATTCCGACCGTAGCATTGCATTACTCTTCCAGCTTATGATGACTAATTTGGGCGATCTCCACAAAGTATGGGAAATCAGACCCCTAAAAAGGAAGCCCAATCAGGAAGCTGCTCACAACATCTTAGACCGAATCGCTAAACAGGTTCAACCCATTATGCGCAATCGCAAATGGAGGGTCAATTTACTTTCTGAAATGTGTCCGGAAAATGGGAGACTCTTGGGGTTGAATGTAGGAGCTGGCATACATGTGAAATTAAGACTTAGAAGGGTAAACCGAGATGACGACTTTCTCCCTTTTCATGAAGTTCTAGATACCATGCTCAATGAGTTGTGCCATAATGTACATGGTGCCCACAATGCTAGTTTCTATAAGCTGTGGGACGAACTTCGCAAGGAATGTGAAGACCTGATAAATGGCGGAATAAGTGGATCTGAACAAGGATTTGATCTTCCTGGAAAGCATTTTGGTGGATCCTCCCGTAAACTTCCTCTTTCGTCTCTCCGTAAACCTGCATCAAATGCTGCGAAAGCAGAGCACAGCGTGGGACCCTGCTGCCTTCAGGACCTCAGAAAATTGGCGGAGACAACTCTATTATGGTTGCACTTACTCCTGTGCAAGCTGCTGCAATGGCAGCAGAGAGAAGATTACAGGATAATATCTGGTGTGGCTCAGAACTCTGGGGTGATGATAAATATGAAGATGATGATGATACTGAACCCTTACAAAGGTTCCCTGATAATGGATGCTGTCATGGAGGGTCACGTCAGCCAGTACTTGATGGACAAGATGTGAAAGTGGCATCTGAAAAGAGAAACAGGGAATCAAATGATGCTGCATTACTTGGATCCAGTAATGTACAGAAGAAGCACACTTTTGTGGACTTAGTAGGAGATACTTCAGATAATGAGCTCCTTGAATGTTTAGATTGGCCAGGCATTTAAATGTCCCATTTGGCTCGATGAACAGTGATTTGACCTAAAATACACTTCAAATACCCCCATTTCAATTCCATCCAAACACAATTTCACCAAAATTCCCATTCAAATGCCATGTCAATCAGCCCCTAGATGAAATTACGTGCAATAAGAGTTTCCGGAAAGGTTCCTCAAAAGAAGCTTCAACATCTGCTTCGAATTGCTGTGACCAAATATCACACGATGACCAATATAATACATGGCAATGTTCAGTCTGCACTTTGTTCAACTCGCTATTAGCTCCAATATGTGAGCTCTGTAGAACCCACAAGCCAAAAGATGAGAAGCAGAAATGCTGTGTGTGGTCATGCAAATTTTGTACCCTTGAAAATGATTTGAATATGGAGAAATGTGTTGCGTGTGAAGCTTGGAGATACTCGTATGGTGCGCCTATTATTACTTCAGCACCTAGCCGTGGCTTGGGTATCAGTAATAAGTAATGCATTGAGATACTGCTATCTTGGCATCCATTTGTACTTTAGTATAACGAACAGCCTCTCTGAGTAGTGTTAAAATTCTACTACGTTGGGCATTATTACATGAAATCTCTTACTCAGAGAAGTCATACTCTACAAAGGAATGTCCGGATTTTATTATGCCTATTAACATTATTTTATTGTTCCGTTTAAAAAAAAAAAACATGATTTTATTGTTCAACTTTCAATGTTGCTTTTGCAGTGCTGCGGATTAGAGAATCTTTCTGATACATTGTTGGTTTGGTTCACCAAGACTACAATGAGTCACTCTTATGGTGAAGAAGATCAAGTAAGTTGAAAGCGTTTTTAGGGAAATAGTTTTAGAATTATTAGAGTTGGAAGAATTAATATAATAGTTAGGGAGTTCAAGATTACTCTCTTATTAGCAAACTTGCACATAGTGTATCTGGAAGTATAGTTTCTTCATCTCCATTCATTTGGAATTGAAGTCAAGTTGTTCTGTTGCAAGTCTGTTCTAGTGAGATTTTACAGTACAAGTGTGGAACGGTCGAGCGTGAATTGTTAGTCCGTTTTGAGTTGGATTTGGAATTTGAATCTTGTATTGCTCGATTAGTATATAATTAAGCTTTTGCTGAGAATAAATTCTGTATGATACTTTTGCAGGATCGAGTACGTGTGGCCGGATTTGACGTCCCAAATTCACCAGATTCGAGTTACAACAACGCCTGCACTATAGACGAGGAGGAAGGGCAAGATCCGCCATCACTACCCCCTCACCTACAGAACAGTTTGTTAAACCATCCAACAAACAATGATCTCCCATCACCACAGAATGTTACTCTAAATCATCTATACATCGAGAACAGAGAAACTCCAAGGTCGGTGGTCGCACTTGGGGTCACGCATAGATTCCGTTCCAAGTATGTGACTGTTGTTCTTTACAAACCTGTTCCAAGAAGGTAATAAGGAGAAAGCTAGTGGCTTGCTTTATGCATGAGTGTTAGAAGATCATGTCATCAGTTTAAATTGCATGATGCATCTAGCTCATCTTCTTTTTTTACTTGGATATTTCCAGCCTGACCACCGTGTAAATCCCTGATTACTCCTTACTGAAAGGTAATTCATAAATTAATCTTCCTTGGACCCTTTGTCCACTTGAGACCTTATTTTTGGGAACTCAAATAACTTAAAAGACTGTTATAGCATAAGTTATTGCAAAATTTCAATTGATGAGTAAAATGTGGTACTGCCTCTGTGATATCTTTATTTTTACAAGACTATGTAAGATACTTTTAAATGATGTTAAGATTATGTTCTCTTCTTTTACACTGAATTGAGTTGTAGTAAGTCTAGTTTTAAACTTTTTATTTTGTCTTTTTTATTTCTCGATTAAAATTTTTCATTTTATTTGTATTCATTTTTTGTCCAACTTTAACATTAGAATATTCAGGTTAAAATTAGATCTCATGTGTAATATACAGTTATAAATAAAAGTACTATTGTCTTATTATTATTTTATAAAAAATTATTTTTATCTTATTTTTAAACCCAAAATGTGTTTGGGAAGATTAGAACGGGACGAAGTAAGTATAAAATATAACTAAGTTCTATTTTCTTCAACTGAAATTTATCGAACATAATAGAACTAAATTGAACTGAAGTAAAGTATAAATTATAACTAAATAGATTTGAACTGAATGAAACTGAATTGATTTAAAGTCATTTTAAATTGAAGAGAACATATCCGAACTGAAGTAATTAGAATTGAACGGAATGAGTTTACCTAAGTCATTATATTTTACATTTGTATCGTATGTTTACCTGGAGTGAAAATCCACGTGGGCACTTCATGTAATGAAACTTAAGTGGAACAGGGTGATTATGCAGCTTAATTAACTATGTAAAGCAGAAGTCAGCTTAATTGGTATATTAGACTAAAAATATTATAACTATAGATTATCTCATTACAACAATCTGGAAGCTCTTATGGCTTGTCTTTTGAAGTCAAAGGCCAACATGAAGACTGTAAATTGGCTGCGGTTAAAATGGCTGTTTATAATCTCCAAACATCCAAATTAACATCATTGTTTGATTAACATTTTAGATGAAATACTATATATATATCCACCCAATTTGTGTCATCCCATCTTATTGATGATCATATTAAATTAGGTAGAGATAATCATGGATTATTAATTAATTTTCCTATATAAAAACCAAATCACACAACTGGAACAAGCAACAACATTCCCAGAATGAAAGAATTAGCAAAATAAAGGTCTCATTACTGATCATTGCCAGTACATATGAATATGATGTCTTTCAACTGAGACAACTTTGTAGCTAGGAGTATATAATATTTCTAACAGTTTCGTTTTTCCATTTGAACAAGGAAAGTAGTCTCCCAAGGGTTTTGAAGGGGCACCAAGAATTAGTAGTTTATAGTAAGTTTATTTACTAACAGTCATTACCGTCCACGAATCACACAGTCACAACACTAAGCTAAAACACCTATAGTTGACCTCAGACTAATACCCAATACCTAAAATATTCAAACCCGAAATCCAAAATATCCAATTATTATCTACATACGGATCACAATATATGTTTTTCTCGCGAAGGATTTACATCTTTCCATATTCTTACAAATTATGGGACTGATCCTTCTCAAACTAACTCGACTTCTAAGAATTATATCTGAACTTGTATTCTAATACTCCACTACTTGGCCTTGATAAGAAAGAATTCTATTTGAATTCAGTATTTAATCGATAGTAACTTAATGTTGTATGATCAGAAGTCAGAACACTTGCGAATAACATGCAAATAGTAATAGTAATCTACACTAATAATTCTTCGACACAAGTTCAACTCAGGGAAGAGTAAATTAGTAAATTTACATTTTGACTGTCAAAAGGATATAAATCTGAAATCCTCAACATTGTAATTCTTAATTTGGTAGCGATTGTCATTTTGGATCGACAGCCGACTCTTGGAGCGACTCAATTGTCATATGTGGAATTCGAGCTTATGTGGACATAATAAAACCGATCATATTGCCAATCTGGATTAGCATAAGATAAGAGACCAAAACTTAAAAGTGCAAACACAACGTTTGTGCTACAACTTGTAATGTTATTTTTAGATGACGTAGATATAGTGAGATTCCAATGTCCTTTTGAATTGGCACAGTATCCTTTGGGATATACGATAAGGCTACCACTGTTCTGATAATCACTCAGATGTGGAGAATTGGATTCTTTGATCAATTTATTAATTATATTTTGCCAAGAAAATGTCAACTCTTTTACACTATATAAGGCTTCAATTTATCATATGGTAACCACACAACTCAAACACCAGTCACTACTCACTAATACTACAAATACTAGACTTTCCAAATTCCTTTCAGCTTAATTTGGTTTTAAAAAATGGCTGATGGAATTGAAGGGTCTCCAGGTAGCTCCATGCACGGAGTTACCGGCAGGGAGCCTGTCCTTGCATTCTCAGTGGCGTCTCCGATGGTCCCAACCGATAACACGGCTCATTTCGACTTGCCTGTGGACTCCGAACACAAGGCTAAGAAATTTAAGCTCTTCTCTCTGGCAAATCCCCACATGAGAACATTTCACCTCTCCTGGATTTCCTTCTTCACTTGCTTTGTCTCCACATTTGCAGCCGCACCCCTCGTTCCCATCATTCGTGACAATCTGAACTTGACCAAGAGTGACATTGGGAATGCCGGGGTTGCTTCAGTGTCTGGAAGTATAGTGTCCAGGCTTGCAATGGGGGCGATTTGCGATCTCTTGGGCCCACGCTATGGGTGTGCCTTCCTCATCATGCTTACTGCCCCAACGGTGTTCTGTATGTCATTTGTGTCCTCTGCTGGAGGGTACGTAGCAGTGCGTTTCATGATCGGGTTTTCCCTGGCAACGTTCGTGTCTTGCCAATACTGGATGAGTACTATGTTCAATAGTAAAATTATTGGCACGGTGAATGGTACAGCTGCAGGATGGGGGAACATGGGTGGTGGTGCCACCCAATTGATCATGCCGATACTCTACGAGATTATCAGAAAAGCCGGAGCAACCCCATTCAGTGCTTGGAGAATCGCCTTCTTCATTCCTGGGTGGCTTCACATCATCATGGGTCTACTGGTCATGACTCTTGGTCAAGACTTACCTGACGGAAACCTAGGCGCTTTACAAAAGAAGGGAGAAGTTGCTAAAGACAAATTCGGAAAGGTTAGCCGGAAATTACACATACTTATCATTTTTTTCATTGAATCGAAAGCCTGTGATCAATTGCTAATTTACCATATGATTATTTCAGGTTCTGTGGTATGCGGTCACAAATTACAGGACCTGGATTTTTGTCTTGCTCTATGGATACTCCATGGGTGTTGAATTGTCTACCGATAATGTGATCGCAGAATACTTTTATGACAGGTTTGATTTTCTCAATTATACTAATGTTTCAAATATGTTTCATAAAAATGTTCAAGAAACTAATTATTATTCGTTCTCAACGATGAAAAACAACAGATTTGACCTAAAGCTTCACACAGCGGGAACCATCGCAGCCACGTTTGGCATGGCAAATCTTCTAGCCCGTCCTTTCGGAGGATTCATGTCTGATTACACTGGCAGATTGTTCGGGATGAGGGGTAGACTTTGGACACTCTGGATCCTACAAACCATGGGAGGAGCATTTTGCCTGCTTTTGGGTCGCGCTGATTCCCTGCCTATTGCAGTAACATTCATGATAATTTTCTCTGTTGGGGCTCAAGCAGCATGTGGAGCGACATTTGGTGTTATCCCATTCGTTTCACGTAGATCATTGGGTGTCATATCTGGTATGACAGGAGCGGGTGGAAACTTCGGGTCAGGACTTACACAACTCCTATTTTTCACAAGTTCGAGATACTCAACCGCAACCGGACTCGAGTACATGGGGATTATGATAATGGCTTGTACCCTGCCGGTGACATTAATACATTTCCCACAATGGGGTAGTATGTTCCTTCCACCCACCAAAGGTACCGAAGAACATTATTATGGTTCTGAGTACGACGAAGATGAGAAGAAGAAGGGGATGCATCAAGGCAGTTTGAAATTCGCTGAGAATGCAAAGTCTGAGAGGGGCAGACGTGTGGCCGCTGCCGAAACACCACCAAATTCGACTCCAAACTATGTTTAGTTGCCTGATTTTTAAGGAAGTTCACAATACACTATTTGCTCTATGGCAAGTAGAAGAAACTATGCCAGCATTTTACAAGTGTACTTTAAGTCTGCGATGTGATCGACGTTTTATCCATCTTGGTTTAATTTGTGATTTAGCTTTTGTAATTGTTGTTTGAGTAAGACATATTGATGTTTATGGAGTATTAGTATTTCTTAAGTCATTTCAGATCTAAAACTGTTCCTCTTATCCTTAGTGTTCCTCAAAGTCCCGGTAACAACCTCTATGCTCTAGTTAGTTGTATTACTCCTACTCTTGTGTCTGTAAATGTTTAAATAAAGTGATTTTGTTATTGTAAAGCAGTAAAATTAACTTTTTAGTATTTTAAATTACGATTTATACTGTAATTTTTTTGAAAAAAATCATAAAATCATCAAAAATAGATAAGCAATCCAAAATTACTTTAAATAAGCAGTAGCTTTTTTCAATTAAAAATAATTAATTAAAATATATAAAATACTAATAACTTTTACTTAAAATCACCAAACTTTTAATAGGTCCATATACAATAATAAGCATTCACAGGCCAAGTATGAAATAAGTGTTAATTCTCAGTTTGTCACAACCAAGAATTTTAATTAGTTGATTGAGAAAAAACATTTAATTTGGGCTACTTGCCAAGCGAAGGAAGATTTCAATTTCGACCTCAAGAAAAAAGGGCAGATCAAAACAAAATCGCTGAAACGGATAAAATTCAAGCTAACAATAATCGTTCATAAAATTTATACAATTTTTCATAAATTGCAATACTAATTTTTTCTTTGTAATTATTTCGTGGAGAGAGACAGGTTAATAGTTATTGATATTGATCTTTCGCTGACCATAGCAAGACAGTTACAGATTGGTTTTACTTTATAATTGTTAAACTATAATCTAGAACATGGGATAAAGAAATTCCATTTGAAATTAATAATTAACCCCAAGTTTTTGGAAAAGTGACGCGAGCTATAGTCTAGCTGAGGAATAATTAATAATCTCAACCAAACACTTAAATAGTGGGGATTTTCCCTGATAATATCTGCCATAAATATCTTATACTCCCTTATTTGCACTCAAATAACATTCGTACAAATATTAAGATAAGATAGTATTTTTTATACGTTGTTTAATCCGTATACTAGGTTGGAGTGTCGATTTTGAATTGCCGGATAAGATAATTACACAAGTAGAAAATCCCTATTCAAAATTTATGATTATATTTCTATTAAGTATAGTGCTTGTGCGGGGCGGGTTCAAATCAAATTTTATTGTGAAAAAATATCGATAAGATGAATGCAACAAATTGAAACTATCAACGCAGATCAATCAATTAGGATCCGAGAAACTATCAACGCAGATCGGGGGATTCTTGATTCTTTTAGTATATACTAAGGAATCATAGTGAATATTCAAATACAGCAACAAAAATTGGCATTCCATCATTGTACAAGGTGTTCAATTCCCATTAGTGGTAGCCAATACTCAAGTGAGTCGTCAACTCTGATAGATAAAAATGACATATCTTCCACAATTATTGTCTATATTATTCTTTAAATTACGACACAGATGAGCCTGCTTATTGATCAATCTAAACGATCTATATTTACACCTAGTTTAGAAGGTATCAAGCTAGAATGAAATTATAAACTAGTGATATATTGTTTGTGAAAAAAAAATTCTAAAAGAAATTCTATTTCAGTTGAGACAATTCAACTCGAATTCAATTCTATTAATTTATATATCGATACAACCTTCGTAGTGGTGATTCTTTATTAATTCCGAATTATATATGGGAATAGTGCTGAATATTCATTCTTACAGCTAGCTCATTACTCTTGCCAGACTAAGGGCGACATTTGGATTACGCAATTCCATTTCCATAGCTCAAGAGACAATGTTGACTTAAAATCTACAAATATCTTCTCATCAGTCTCCTTTCTTATTGCCAAATTTGTAAAATTGTCAACTAATTTGCTAGATTGACAGAGATGTAATAGTTGACGCCCAAACTAATCTCTAATCATGAGGATATATTTAGAAATTTTATTGCCTCCTTACTTCATGGAGAGGTGACATAATGACATTCTTGTCGAATTATTAGCTCCGTGCATTTTAATTACGCATCAAGTAATTCAGAGCGTAGAATGTGTTCTCTTCAACTGAAAACTCATTTAGTTTAGTTTATTTAATTCAGTTTCATTCAGTTACGTTCAATTTTGTTTAGTTATAATTTATACTACACTTTAATTCAATTTCATTCCGTTCATAGTTCAGTTTAATTTTGTAAATTTCAGTTGAAGCATTACTAATTATTTCGTGTTGGTTTGACATAATTTAATAGAAAATTTGAAAACATTAAATTAAACTTCAACTCAATTACTCAACTATACTTTTATCTAATTAAAAATTTTACGCCACACATTTTTCATTTACATAAAATGTTTTTCCAACAACGTAAATTTAACAACACAAATATCAATCCAAATATCAAATGCTAGCAAATTTAGATGAACTATTCCATTCTTAAACATCACTACAATGTCGCATGTTCAAATATTAATTAAAAAGTTTGAGTCAACTTGGCACAATTAATTTAATTTTAATTCATTACTACTAGTTGAAAGTTGAAACATGGACAAGAAATAAACGGAAAAAAGTCTCACCACCTATAATTTTTTGAGTCAAAAGTTAAAAGTGAACCAACTATTTTTCTTCTGTAAAAAGACGTTCAATTTTATGTATAATACGGAAAAAACTGTATAATAGTGTTTACATAATACAATTTTTAAACTTAATTTGTATTATAGTGTAAATATGTCCTTTTTTGGAACGTTTTTTTTGATTTAAAACTGGACTTAGACTCTCCCAAGAAAACAAGGAGAGAAAGAAAAGTATCCGCAGTCCAAATTGATTGGCCCAGGCCCATAGTCAGATGTTTATTGGGCCAAACTCTTCTTTAGAATTCAGAATGGCACCATATGGTATTAAGCTAAGTGAAGTTTCGTTCCATCTTCGTCAATCAGTAAATTTTTCTTTTTTATCGAACTTCCCATTTTCACTACTCACCAGCATCACAATCGCCGTCTTATTTCGTCTCTGAGTTGCGTTTCTCGTCTCCATTTCAAGGTATCTTCGGATTCTTTTCTCGTCTCAAACAAATTTTTATAATGAGTCTTTTTGGTATAATTTACAGATTACAGAATTATGTTCAGAAAAATTGGTGCTTTCTTGTCATGACTTTGAATGCCATTTTTATGAAAATGACGTTTACACTGCGTTATTCTTCCAATGCTGGTACATATTCAAGTATCATATCCAAACTAGCACACGCTTTGAGCTATTTTACCTCTTTTACAGCTAGAATTGGTTAGCAATGGATCCGAAAGAGCTGACGCCTACAGAACTCGAGAAGAAGAAGAAGAAAGAAGAGAAGGTTTGAGTTTTTCTGTTTTATATGAACTGTTCTGCATTAAATGAATCAATTATGGAACTTTTTCCGTTCATGTATTATCGATTCAGGCGAAGGAGAAGGAGTTGAAGAAACAGAAGGCAGCACAAAAGGCTGAAGCCCTTAAGGTGTGCTATTGGAAAACATGCTTTGCTAATTCAATGTTTGGTTTGTGAAATTTTTAGAAAAGGCCGGTGTTTCCTAAATTTGAGTAAAATTGTAAAAGCACTATATTGAACAGTATTTAGGGTGTTTCCTAAATTTGAGTAAAATTGTTAAACCACTATATTGAACAGTATTTAGGGTGTTTTTCCTATTGTATATGAAAATCAGTTTAAATTTTGGTCTGAGGTCTGCCTGGTCATAGTTACGAGAATAATATTGTCTAATTTGTGGCACTAAGGCACAGCAAGCCTCAAGCGCCCCAAAGGCAGAGAAGAAGAAAATTGCAAAAAAAGGAGCTGTGGATGAAAACCCAGAAGATTTTATTGATCCAGAAACATTACTGGGCGAGAAGAAAAGACTATCTCGTCATATGGCACGTACTTACAATCCCAGTGCAGTCGAGAAATCTTGGTACCCTTGGTGGGAAAAATCGAAGTTTTTTGAGGCTGATTCAAGCAGCCCTAAACCGCCATTTACGATAGTATTGCCCCCTCCGAATGTGACTGGGGCTCTGCATATTGGCCACGCCCTTACTGCTGCAATTCAGGACCTTCTTATTCGATTCTACCGTATGTCCGGCTACAATGCATTGTGGGTACCCGGGATGGATCATGCTGGAATTGCAACACAGGTCAAATATTCAATACTAGTAGTAATTTTTATCTAGCCACAGCATTGCGGGTGCTGATTTTGACTTGAACAGATTCAATACTAGTAGTATTTTTTATCTAGCCACAGCATTGTGGGTGCTGATTTTGGCTTGAACAGGTTGTTGTGGAGAAAAAAATTATGAGGGATGAGAAATTGACACGACATGATGTTGGCCGTGAAAACTTCATAGCTAAAGTGAGTTGATCACCTTTTCCTTCTTGTCTATGATGATTATGTTTTCTGTATAGATTGTGGTTGAATTGTAGGTGGATAGAATAGCTGCTGCTGAACAACATGAGTTATCACATGTGTATATACTATATAGTTTAGTGAAAGCAATATTTATGGCTTTATACTAACATAATAAATTGTCCCTAGGTCTGGGAATGGAAAGATGAGTACGGTGGGACTATACTGCAACAACTGAGGCGCTTGGGTGCATCGCTGGACTGGTCGCGTGAGGTAATATTTTTTTAATTAATTATGTATGTAGCTGCTTTTTATTATGATGTATGTCATATTCGGTTGTTATGCGTGTCTTTCTCTCCTCATTCTCATCAATTTCCGGTCCATAAAAGTGCTTTACCATGGATGAGAAGCGATCACTGGCTGTAACTGAGGCTTTTGTCAGACTCTATAAAGAAGGCCTCATATATAGGTATGCACCTTTATATTCATCCTGTTTTGCATCTTTCTTGTAAATTATATTTGTGAACTCCAAGTTTTACTTAATGTTGTTAGAATCTTGTTTCAAGTTTGGTGGTACAACAAATTTATATTAAGAGCATACATTATATAATGCCAAAAGTATTATTGCCTATCACTATATCTTCAAGTAATCATATAACTCTGGTGCCTAATCTTTAAAGTTTTCTATAGTCGGTTAATTTTTCTTTCTGTATCCTTGTCAGAGATCTGCGACTTGTGAACTGGGATTGTGTATTGAGGACAGCGATATCAGATATTGAGGTAGGATATGCAAACATTTTAGCTTATCAAGTGTATCATGTTCTGGCACCAATCTTAATTGCACAATTTTTTTGGTGCTTTTAGGTAGAATATATTGATATTAAAGAGAGAATACCGCTCCGGGTTCCTGGTTATGAAGAGCCTGTGGAGTTTGGAGTTCTGACATCATTTGCCTATCCTTTGGAACGGGGTCTGGGTGAACTTGTTGTGGCGACTACCCGAGTGGAAACAATGTTGGGAGACACGGCAATCGCCATTCATCCAGAAGACCCAAGATACAGCCATCTTCACGGGGAGTTCGCGGTCCATCCCTTCAACGGAAGAAAGCTTCCTATAGTTTGTGATGCGGAGCTTGTAGATATGAATTTTGGGACTGGTGCTGTTAAAGTAAGCGCCCCTATTTTATATATATATATATATATATATATATATTCCAGTTAGAAAGTGTGTTATATGTCTAGATTTAAGCTTTTCCTAGGCATTGTCATTGATATGTAAATCATTTTACAGATAACGCCAGCTCATGATCCAAATGATTTCGAAGTTGGCAAGCGTCACGGTCTTGAATTTATCAACATCTTCACTGATGATGGAAAAATAAATAGCAATGGTGGTTCTGAATTTGATGGTATGCCACGTTTCAAAGCTCGTGTGGAGTTGACGAAGGCTCTGAAGGAAAAGGTATCTTTGTATATTTCTTTAACTCGTGAGATTTGTAAACATTAGGATGCTCATCTGTATGAGTATTGTGAGTAAAATCAATGTTGGTTTCTCTTCTTATTTGCAATAAAGGGGCTTTATAGAGGTGACGCAAATAATGAGATGCGCCTTGGTGTTTGTTCGAGAACTAATGATGTGGTGGAGCCCCTCATAAAGCCTCAGTGGTATGTCAACTGCAAAAGCATGGCACAAGAAGGTCTTGATGCTGTTACGGATGAAACAAATCCGAAAATAGAGATTATCCCAAAACAATATGTTGCTGAATGGAAAAGGTATTTTTAGGTCAATCAGTTAAGGGTCTTCAGTATGAGAACTATATCCTATGGTCTTTCCCTTGTTTGTTTCTAAGTGTCCCAGAACACCGCAGGCATTTAGTTGGAGATACATTGTCGTTCTAATGACAATAAATGCATTGAAAGTTGGTATTCACAATTTTAATTTGTTCATTGCAGGTGGCTTGAAAATATCCGTGATTGGTGTATATCAAGACAGCTTTGGTGGGGTCACCGTATTCCTGCATGGTATGTAGTGTTGGATGAGGATAAGCTTAAGGAGCTTGGTGCATACAAAGACCACTGGGTTGTTGCAAGGAACAAGGAAGAGGCTGAGGAGGAAGCTAGCCGATTGTTTTCTGGGAAGAAATTTCAACTATTCCAAGATCCAGATGTTCTAGATACATGGTTTTCTTCAGGTCTTTTTCCACTATCAGTTCTGGGGTGGCCAGATAATACACATGATCTCGGACGGTTTTATCCAACATCTGTGCTTGAAACTGGTCATGACATCCTATTCTTCTGGGTTGCTCGTATGGTGATGCTTGGAATGAAGCTGGGGGGTGATGTACCCTTTAGGAAGGTGAGCCTTGTTGCAAGTGCTCGAATAGTGCACTTTCAAACTCCAGTTGTGCACTTGGGGTGTATTCTGATGTTTAAATGTCTAATCTGTTGGTTGATTATCACCCTGGAGACCTTTTCATTAGCTGTTTCTATAACCTCCTAAATGATGAACTTCTTTCATTGTTTGTTGTATTGAACCCCCTTCCCCAATTTTGAGCTACGAGTTGAATCAGACTTGTCGATATTAACTTCTCGCAGGTTTACTTGCATCCTATGATACGTGATGCGCATGGCCGTAAAATGTCCAAGTCATTAGGAAATGTGATTGATCCTCTGGAAGTGATCAACGGAATTAAACTTATAGATCTTCACAAAAGACTGGAGGGTGGGAACTTGGATCCCAAGGAACTAAAAACTGCAAAAGAGGGGCAGGCAAAGGACTTCCCTAATGGAATTGATGAATGTGGTACAGATGCTCTTCGATTCGCACTTGTTTCGTACACAGCTCAGGTAAGGATCTAATGCCCTCTCCTATATAAATTTTCTTGTTATTGCTAAAATCTGGTCTGAAATATTTCTTTTGTTCAGTCTGACAAAATAAATCTGGATATTAAGAGGGTGTACGGATACCGTATTTGGTGTAACAAGCTTTGGAATGCTACAAGGTTTGCTATGGGTAAACTCGGTGATGAATATACCCCTCCTACAGATATTATTCCAGCTTCCATGCCCTTCAGCTGCAGGTGGATACTTTCTGTCCTGAACAAAGCCATATCCAAGACAATTTTATCGTTAGAGTCCTATGAATTCTATGATGCCACGACATCTGTATACTCATGGTGGCAATATCAACTGTGTGATGTGTTTATTGAAGTTATTAAGCCTTACTTTGCCCGCGATGATCCAGCATTTTCATCTGCAAGAAGATGTGCACAGTATACCTTGTGGCTTTGTCTTGACAATGGCTTACGGTTACTTCATCCTTTTATGCCGTTCGTCACGGAAGAATTGTGGCAACGCCTCCCTTCTAAGGATAACTCAACGCGGAAAGAATCAATTATGATATCTGAATATCCATCGATCGTAGAGGTAACCTTTCAGTATCTGAAATGTACGTATTGAAATGATATTTTGTTACATAATGCCAACAAATCCTCCTTCCCCAGACTTGGAGTAATGATGGTGTGGAGCTGGAGATGGAAATGATCGAATCAGTAGTAAAATCCCTGAGGTCTCTCCGGTCACAGTTGCCACCAAATGAAATTTTTGAAAGGTACATATTCCTCTAGTCTTCAGGATGCAGACTGTTGAATACAGAGTCTGTCATGTGTTGCTCTAATTGAGTTATGAATATATATCTGTTTCCAGGCGAGATGCTTTCGTTGTGAGCCGCAAAAAAGATACTTGTGAACTCATTGAGAAGTACAAGCTGGAGATTTCAACTCTTGCCAATCTAATCTCATTAGAAGTATGTATTTTGTTTAATAAGTTTTCATTAGTTTTATACTAGCCCCTTGAGTTCTCTGATGGAATGAAGTCACAGTTACTTCCTTATTTTAGTCTCTGGATTCTATTTATTAAGCTACGAGCAGGGACCATCAACGTGGAAGCTGAACTTGAGAAGCTCAACAAAAAGATGGATGAGATTAAAAGGTGAGAAATCAATCCTTGAAACCTTTTCTATTCTAGGCCTGTTTCCCTTTCTAGAACTATTCTTGTGATCTGTTCATGCTGCTATTATGCACACTTCATTTTTTTCTACACTTCCTCAGCGGTTCATTTGCTGGTTCAATGATCTTAACCTTAATTGCAGGCAATGTGATGAGTTGGAGAAGAAGAAAAATGCTCCCGGTTATCAGGAGAAAGTCCCTGTTCTAATCCGTGAGAAAAATGAGGAAAAGCTAGCTTCACTGTTGAAGGAACTATTATCGGTCAAGGAGAATCATCAACGTCTCCTTCACCAGCAAGATCATTGACGAGCAATGATACACAAATTTGCATTCCCTCATTTTTTTAGGCCACTCACTATGGTGTTGCCACATCCTTTTTGTCACTCTAATTATCACCGAGTGACACAGAAGTTGCTACCATGAAATGGAATTTTTGTCAAACGGGCTTGTCAGTCCAATGCATTCATCAGCAAAGCTTTTGGATGCCCAACATACCATCAGATTTAACATTATATAGGTTTCCTCCAGGACTATGAAGCCTCAGTTTTAGCATACCACATAGCCATATTGTCACTCATGTTCAAATTGTATGCAATTCACCTAATATGGCTGGCTCCATAAGAGAAACTAATGTACCATCCATAAAAATTGACCACCAGCTGTAAAACCAATATGTCAACATGTAATGACAATATCGATAAAATTTTAGAGGAAATTTTAGAGGTTCTAGTACAAGTCGGAGAGGATTCACAATATTTTGAACAATAGGCCAGTATAAAAATCTGTGGAACAAGCATATAACTCACATCTATAATCTCAGATCAGCTAGCTATCATGGTAGAATCCACCAGTGACTTCAACTTGATCTTGAGGATACGCCATTGATGGATTAGTTCTAGTAGGCTAGCTTCCCACTACCACCACATGTATTACAGGATCGAGCAGAGGAACACTTTGTGCAGTAGCTCCACTTCTTCGGAAGTCTGTTAATACAACATGGAATAATATCAAAAGTGTAATTTTGAGGCACAAAAGGAAGATGGAATGAACTTGAACAACTTACCCTGCTGTGTATCTAGTTGCAGCATTACTTGACATTAATCTTGCCCTTTGTGCATTTTCCTCAGATAATCGCTTCACAACAAATCCTTCACCTTTACATTCTGCGCATATACCTGAACCACCACAGTCCTCGCATGTCTTTGAAGGGGCCTGTCCATTATGAGGTTGCAGTCAACATAAGTGATTCATTCTCCAGTAAACTATTTGAACCGTAAATAAGCATGAACCTTGGATTTGGAATAAGATGAATGGAGGTCATAATAACATGTAATTTGTTGATCACATCTATAATAATTATCGCGTAAAAAAACTATCTTCAGTCACCATTCTTCATATTAACATAGCGGACTGAGGTTTTGTGAAGTATAAACGCTCTTTCAGTTGCTGCATGCACTGCATATTATGAGGTCATGTATTTTAATTTTTAACATATTTTATGAAATAATTATAGGCATGCATTTCAAGTGTTTGAATACCTCAATTGCTTCAGCATCTTTATTTCTTTTCGCAAGAAATGTAGCAGCAGCACCAACAACTGTAGCGGCAACTGCAATAGAAACTAAAGTTTCTGGTAATGCTGATGGTATTCTGACTCTTCTGCTACCTCCTACCTTCAAGTTCTTTGTACACACAGAATCAGCACCTTGTTTGCAAGTGAAAGTTCTACATGCTTCACCATAGAATGATAAATAAACACGAATTATTCCACAACATTATTGGATACTGTAAGCTAGTCAATAAGAATTACGTCAATCTAGAGACAAAATCTGGTTTGCACATGAAACTTCAAGCTGATTCACATAGAATTGGACTTATAAAATTGGTTTATTCCATTACATCATTGAATACCTAAACTCCTCATAACGATATTGTCATTCTATACAGACATATCTTTGCGTTTCTATGCACTGAACCAAAATTTTGTTTGCACTTAAAAATTTTTAGCTGCTTCAGATAGGCTTAAGATTATCCCATTAAACTAATGGATACTTAAAGCTAGTCACTAAGAATTACATCATTCTAGAACCGTATTGTTATTTTTTTTCAAATTAGAGGATTGTTGAAATCACCTCGAAAAACAAATGAACATGGCGAATCAGAACTACCCAGAAACTGAAAGGAAAACTAAGTCCACACTTTCATCCAACAATCCGAGCATTTTCCCTGAATTCTGTCATCATACACGTACCCACTCGCAAAAATTCTCTGGTTAAATTAGTACATATCGTCTGATGAAATTACATGCCACACTTGAATATATTACCAAAACCATATCAAGCTGCCAAAGTCCAAAAACATTTTACACCAACTAGAAGAAAGACCTGCACTCTTATCTCACCACGATAAACGTATTGCTTCTATCTCACTAGCAAGCCTGAACATCAACTAACAACACAAGTGAACTGAACTTCAAACAGAGCAATGAAGCCAAATGGTTGTTCAGCCTTATTTCACCTACCATAATTCAATCAATTTGGTAACAATTATATCTTCAACCCATATTCAATAAACATCATACTTCCAAAACCTAAAAACTGCAAGCTCATAAATTATTGCATCTCAATAACACTTGCACTTCTTTTCTGCTTCAAAACCAAACTCAAAGTGTCTATAACTGATAATAAGTTAAATTCAATCTAAAAAACCAACCATGATCTTTAATATCCATAAATGATTTTGGCAAGCACCTTACACTCCTAAATAATCCATCACAAAATTGAAGAAAAAACAACACATTGAGCTTTAACTCAACAACCAACAATAAGGAGAGAATTGGATAGCAGTAAACACATAAAAACGTGAAGATGTTAACTCCCATTACACGTTTACAACTAACAAGACATAAATATGTGACAGAGGTTAAAGCTGCTATTGATTAATGGATACTTACTGTAATTGAAGGAAGCTATCGGTAGAGTTGGAGATTGCATTTCTTGGGAGTCTTTTGCATTTAAGAGTGAAAAGAATGTCGAAAACTTTATTTATTTCAATTGTGTGGTCTTATTTGTTATAGTTGGGATAATTGTATGTCACACCAAAAACTTTCTTTTATTTGCTACTTTTATGCGATATTAATTTGGCATGCCAACTAATTTGATCGAGTGTTGTTGTACATGATACAAAAACAGTTGCTCTTAAATGTAACATCATTCTATTTTAAAATTTGTTTTAAATTTGTGGAAATTTAAACCCATAACGAATATAGTGTATTTGATTTGTGATGTAAGAAGTACAACAATAATAATGCCAAGTTAAATCATAAATTAAATATTATATTTAAGTTGTGTTCTCTTCAATTTAAATTTACTGAACTGGACTGAATAAATTTTCAGTTGAAGAAAACACATTCTAAATGTGATATTTAATTTGTACGTGTAATGTAATTTATAGGTAGGGTTTAGAGTTCGCATCCACATCCAATCATTTCTTTGTTTTATAAAGTTCATGTATTTTTGGCATAGAATCCCACATAAAGTCCAATTATTGGTATATAGAGTTCTTGAATTTCAATATTATGAAAGAATGATTTATGTATTGGCTTGTAAAATATATTTTGTAGCATAATTAATAATTTATTGGAATTTCTGGATATAGGTTATGTATCATCGAAGTAATTAGGTATCTCATCTAAAAATTAATATAGTTTTAAATGACGACCTTTTTCCTGATCGAAATCGAACCTAGTACATACAAAAACACCAGCCCACGAGCAATGAATGTCATTGAATGATGGATCTAACCCAACACACGGATAAATTAGTTGGATCAAAGCCCAACAGGGTGATAGGTGTATATTATGATGCTGGAGGTCCCTCAAACATCTGGCACAACGCAAAAATCACAAATAATTTGTAAATGCATTTAATTTCAGGCAAATATAGATTCAAAACTATGCATGGCGGACTTTAGTGCGTTTGACAGATATTCACGGACTTCCCAACCTTCTCACAACTCATGCTCACGTTCTGCACTTCTCTTATTCATTACCCGCAATTACTCACAATTCAAATTCAAATACTATCAAAATATAGTGAAGTAGTAGTAATACACAAAACTTCACTACATACAATGCATTATGCATTTGAGCCGGTCGCGGCCTGTTTCGATTAACTCAATTTATGAGGTTCAACAAATATTATTAGAACATGTGATTCATTGTACATATGAAATATTGATAACATCAACAAGTTTTAAATGTCATAAAAATTAACTGTGACAGTGACTATAATATTAAGATTACGAGAATTTTAGTTTAAATTGTTAATGCCTAATTATGTCACATTCCGTATTCGGATGTATTTTTGTTCATTTTGATAACAGAAAAGATTATATACAAACACAAAAATTGAACATCAAGAAGTTAGAGTCATCAAAATTGAAAACATACTTACTCCGTTCCAGTTTGGATGTCCTGCGGGACCGGACATAAATTTTAAAAAAAAATGATAAAGTAAAAAAAGAAAGTAATAAATTATGAATGTAATTGGATAAAGTAGGAGAAATAATGAATAAATTATGAGGTATAATGTATAAAGTAGGAAAGAAATTTTCTATTTAAAAAAACGAGACATCCAGATCGTGAAGTCCGAAATGGAAAGCGAGATATTCAAACCGGGAAGGAGGAAGTATATAAGAAGAAGCAATTTTCGACTTTTTCCACCTTACAATTCCCGCCATAAAATCTTTATAGGATTTAGAATGCAACATCTAAATTAAATGATACGTACTACTATTGCATTACAATCTATTTATTACACTTAGATAAGTTGCCTGATGCTAGTAAATCCACGGACATGTCCTAGTACTATTCCCATTAAATCGAGGCCTATTTAAGGGTCACTTGCTCATCTCTTTTCTTGCAACAACCTATTCACACACGCACTAGCAAAAACAAACACACACCATAATGTCTCCATCAATTTTACTTCAAATCACCATCTTCCTCTTCTTCTTCTTGCTATGTCCAATGCATCAAGTCATGGCTAGACACCATCCAGTATTGCACAGTGCACCTTCTACCGCCCTGCCAAAAACACAAGACTACACGACGTTGTTGAATCATAAACGACGACCCATCCGTGGAAGTGAACTGAAGAACTGCATGCCTAAAGGATTCAAGCACTCCTCTGCACCTAGTCGGTTCGCCAACTATGAACCCCTTGGCTCATTTAAGTGCGGTTCAGACAAGAGTTCGCCCAAGCCTTAGTACTTGTGAGATAATGGTTAGATGGATAGTAGCATGCTGTTTAGTTTGTGTAACTTAATTAGGATTTGTAGGAGGAAAGTTTCCCACTTGAGAACTAGATATCTGTTTATCACTTTTGTTTTTGTTTCCTTTTGGTCTAGCCTGGAGTTTTGGAAGTTCATAGTA
This sequence comes from Plantago elongata, assembly GCA_036897095.1. Lineage (NCBI taxonomy): Eukaryota > Viridiplantae > Streptophyta > Magnoliopsida > Lamiales > Plantaginaceae > Plantago > Plantago elongata. The sequence goes on along the minus strand of JAYMSP010000860.1, from coordinate 2,897 downwards.
GATGATAACAAGAAAAGTATCTGGTGTACTGAAATTAGAAATTCGTTAGACTGAGTTTTTTTTTTATCTGGGTTCGAGCTGCAGGATGGGTTTACTTATATTTTCAATATTATTGCGTTGTGCTGATTTATCCACAACTGAACACCAAAATATTGACATTGTTCCGTCCAAAAGTTATAGAGCAAAAAGATAGGGGTTAATGAAAGCTAATTGAAATATCTACAAGCTAAGTACTCAAGTTTCCAAGAAATCGCCTGTAATACCTTCTACTGTATCATCTAAAGGGATAATACTAGTTCCATAATGATGATAACAAGGAGTACAGGGAAACTTCTGACAATGGTTACTAAACCAGATCATGCAATAACAACAGAGATACTAGTAATCATCAAAAGCAAACATAAAGCCTAATGACGTTATTAATTGAGGAAGACTTCAGTGAAGACCTTCTTGGAGTAGAGAGAAGTCTTCAGCAGCTTCACAGCCTACAAAACAAGAACCAGATCAGTATTTTTTTTCTTACCTTAACAATCAAAACAAAGAGAGAGCAATTAAGTGAAGGAAGTGAATATACATTACCTCATTCATGCCAATGTTAACCACCTTTTCCTGCAAAGCACCTACTTCCTTAACATCAAACTTGCTCAACATAGCAAGGCTCGAAATCGTAGACATTGGCTTGATCACCAGGTCATCCATCACCATGTAAGTCACCACCCCCTTCACGAACCCCCCTTCGTTATCCGCAGTCTTGACAGTTGCTGGTGGTGCAACATATATTAAACCAGCACCAGCACCAGTTGACATTTGGAGATTGCAGGTAGGGCAAATTGCACGATGGTCGTCAGAATAATACCTGCTACATCTATTGCATTTGTAAGCCACTTTTCCGGTAGCTTCTCCACATTCAAGCACAAGCAGGGGAACGGCTGAATTAGCAGGCTTCAACAGCGACTCCTTGTTCACATTAGGTTGGACGTAAGTCTCGTTAAGATTTTCGATGCTCTCGTACAGATTTCCCAAGCAACCAACCATGCCTTGTTCGCGTAGCAGCCTGATTACTGTTGCAATCGGCAGAGACATGAGGTGGAACAAGAAATCCACACAATCTTTGCCAGCCTCGGCGAAAAGGACTTTGTTTGTTGCGGTGTTGATCAGCAGCTTCAAGCACACTTTGGATGAATCTGCCATTTTGTTTCTCTTTGTTCAATATAATAGTATAGCTTTGTTTGAATTGTGTGAAGTGAATGTATAGTGTATAGCTATTTAGAGAAGGTGTGGTTCCATTATCTGATTAGTGGGTAGTTTATTTCCTATAATCCAGGCGTACAGTTTAATTTCCTAAGACGATTCCGGTTGGCCAGTGCAATGCACCAATGCACAACATAACCAAAATGTACCAAATATCTGAAATTAGGGTTCACTTAGAGTTCAATCGTACATAACTTTTAGGGGATTTATGCGATTTTCAATAAACGACATTAGGTGAAACTATAATCAAGATTTTCTTGTTCTTCTAGTGTAGATGTTTATATAGGCGTTAGCATTTCATTTGTACATTTTTCTGTAAATTCTAAGGTAATGAAAGTCTACATGTTCTGATAATTTGGTCATAACAATATGAGTTTATGCTTCTTTGCTTGTATCAGGCTGGATGATGTCTTATCCTTTTAGCAGCCTGATTAATTTCCAATCGGCAGAGACACGAGGCAGAACAAGAGATCGACACAATCTTTGCCAGCTTTGGTGAACATATTTATCTCTGTTTGTTAGTGCATTGATGATCAACAGAAAAGTGTGTGTTTTCTAGCTGAAGTGCAGATACAGGTAACTATCAAGGCCTTTTATTGGAGGATTTGATATAAATAAACAGATTTCACACCCTATCCAGTCAATTGGTTGGAGAAGAAGAGGAATGAACAAGCACTTGATTTGATTGTTTTAAATAATATAAAAATCTACATTACACTTGGGTAAATTAAGTTTGTGTGTCAAACACTTGTACATGGATGATATGATTTTCACTCTTCACTGACACCAAAACCGGACTTTACCAAAATTTCATCATCCATATCATTTTGTTCTAACTTCCAAACCGAATTGATGAATTGCAGGTCCAATATGGCTATACCTAATCCATTTTCAAGTCTATAACCATGGCTGATAAACTGCAACCATGACAGATCAAGGAACACCATGAGCTCAAAACAAGCACTTAAAACATAACACTAGTTCCATAATGATGATAACAAGGAGTACAAGGAAGATTCTGAATGGTTACTAAACCCGATCATGCAATAAAAACAGACATACTAGTAATAATCATCAAAAGCAAACATAAAGCTTAATGACTTTAGTTATTGAGAAAGACTTCAGTGAAGACCTTCTTGGAGTAGAGAGAAGTCTTCAACAGCTTCACCGCCTACAAAACAAGAACCAGATCAGTATTTCTTCTTACAATAAAAACAAACAGAGAGCAATCAATTTGCATTGATATGTATATTACCTCATTCATGCCAATGTTAACCACCTTTTCCTGCAAAGCACCTACTTCCTTAACATCAAACTTGCTCAACATAGCAAGGCTCGAAATCGTAGACATTGGCTTGATCACCATGTCATCCATCACCATGTAAGTCACCACCCCCTTCACGAACCCCCCTTCATTATCCGCAGTCTTAACAGTTGCTGGTGGTGCAACATATATTAAACCAGCACCAGCACCAGTATACATTTGGTGATTGCAGGTAGGGCAAATTGCACGATGGTCGTCAGAATAATACCTGTCACACTTATTGCATCTGTAGGCCACTTTTCCAGTAGCTTCTCCACATTCAAGCACAAGCAGGGGAACGGCTGAATTAGCAGGCTTCAACAGCGACTCCTTGTTCACATTA